>JANAVB010042865.1:22500-46663 GCA_029216955.1 Iris pallida
CCCGTGTCATAACGTGTCTTGCTTGGATCCACTCTACCAGTCGGGGACGGGGAGTACTAGTGTAGATATGTGGTCATTATCCACCTTGTTTATTCTTGTAGACCTTGAATGCTACCAATCCTACACTCCACGTAGGATTGGCTGATTAGTAGACCTTGTACAGACCCAAGCCGGCCACATATTGTAGCTAGTACTCACACACCTAGAGATATGATTCTTGATTCTTGTACATGCCATGATCAGTTTACTTGTCTTGTTCTAGCTCTAGTTTTACAGCTTACCTTGCCATGATACTGACATGTACATTCCATGATTTTCTTGTATATACTCTCTATTTACAGTCTTATAGCTTTTGTCATATCTTGAGAACTGTTGTTAGTAGATTGTACTCGTTCCATCCTGACAGGATATGTTAACAAATATTATAGATGCTGACGAGGGGGATTATTCTACCTACTACGGTCCGGATGACGTAGTGGGCGTAGACTTGGAGACTTTGGTCCAGCAGGGCTTAGCTCCGTTTGACGAGACCTTACCACTTACTAGTTAGAGTAGGTCTTTTGTACTGGACTTTGTCTCCAGCTACTTTTGATACTGTTATTACTATGGATTGTATTAGAGACTTGGACTTGTATATATTCTTGTGTTGGACTTGAAAGGTTATTATTTTATTATCGTCTTGTTGTCTTTATCTTTCAGTCTTTACTTTGTTATCTTAGAGTTGTGATTGAGTACTCATATATATTCATTGCTTGTCCTCCGTTCGGAGTTGACCATATTCTCGACAGGTTTTTGATATATATATATAAACTGTTTAGAGTAGAAAAACCTACAGCGTTCTACGCCGTTTTTACGGTGAGGGCTGGGCGTGGTCACGTGCACGTGCCCTTATAGCGGGTGCGGGTCGTGACATCGATTTGCCTTCTGGAAAGAAAGCATTGGAAAGTAGATGGGTGTACAAAATAAAGTACAAATCCGACGGAAGTGTTGAGCGCTTAAAGGCACGGCTGGTTGTGTTCGATAATCATCAGGTTGAAGGGATCGACTATTCAGAAACATTTGCCCCGGTAGCTAAGATGCCTACAGTTCGGGCATTCTTGGCTGTTGCAGCTATAAAAGGCTGGACTTTGCACCAGATGGATGTGCACAATACTTTTCTTCATGGAGATCTGACAGAAGAAGTATATATGAAGTTGCCGCCAGGTTTTTTGCATAGTGAACCCAATAAAGTGTGTCGCCTGCGTAAGTCTCTATATGGATTGAAACAGGCACTACGTTGTTGGTTCGCTAAGCTTACTGCTTCTCTGATATCCGATGGATTTATTCAATCACATTCCGATTATTCCCTTTTCTCTTTTTTTAAGGGAAGGTAGAGTTGCATGTTTTGATCTATGTAGATGATATGATTGTGTCTGGTAATGACACAGGTGCTTTAGATGCTTTCAAAAAGTACCTTAGTTCTTGCTTTCACATGAAGGACCTTGGTGTGTTGAAGTACTTTTTTGGCATAGAGGTGGCTCGGAGTGCGGAAGGAATTTTTTTGTGTCAAAGGAAGTATGCTTTGGACATCATTTCAGAATGTGGTTTGATGGGGTCTCGCCCTGCTGGTTTTCCCATGGAGCCCAATCACAAGCTGGCAGAATCGACTAGTCCAAGGATGGCGGATGCAGAGACTTATCGGAGACTGGTTGGGAGGTTGATTTATCTATCATTTACTCGCCCTGACTTGGCATATGCTGTGCATATCTTGTCTCAATTCTTACAGGAGCCTCGACAAGATCATTGGCATGCTGCTTTGAGAGTAGTCAGATATCTCAAAAATGTACCAGGACAGGGTATTCTTTTGAAAGCTGATTGTGATCTCCGTCTTGCTGGTTGGTGTGATTCTGACTGGGCAAGTTGTCCCTTGACTCGTCGCTCTGTTACAGGTTGGTTGGTGTTTCTGGGGGGTCTCCTATTTCTTGGAAGACCAAGAAGCAATCAACTGTATCCCGATCTTCCGCTGAAGCTGAATACCGATCTCTTGCTGTACTTGTTTGTGAGTTGAAATGGTTGAAGGAGTTATTGGTGTGTTTGGACGTTCGCCAGGAGTCTGCTATGTCGGTGTATTGTGACAGTCAATCAGCCCTGCACCTGGCTTAGAACCCGGTATTTTATGAGCGCGGTAAGCATATTGAGGTGGATTTGCATTTTATTCGCGATGCTATTAGAGATGGCACCGTAATAGCCTCGTATGTTCCTATTTTTTCTCAACTGGCTGACATCTTCACCAAGCCCCTTGGAAAGCAAGTGTTTGATTCTTTCCTTCCCAAGTTGGGCATTTGTGACTCGCATGCTCCAACTTGAGGGGGGTGTTAGATTATATTTGTAATGTAAATATGGCCCATACCCATAAGTACAAATGTAGACACTATATATATTGTAACAAATCCTAGCAATGAGGACAAGGCATTATTATTTCCTACAGATACAGATATTAGGATCAGGGAGTGACAGTTGTGACTATAATACATGGTACTGGAGTACTTCGTATAGTGTAACTGGCCTATAGTCGTCCTCGCTTTCCCGTATTTCGGTTCTGTGGTGTGACACTCTTGATATCTTATTGTGACACTATGATTCATGCACGTGAGAGAATAATATTGTGATGCATGATCTAGTTTATTATTCATATTGTAACCCATGATCTACTCTCACCCATTGTTATAGTGATTCATGATCTTATATTTATTATTTGTTATCGAGACTAGTGATCGTATAATTATCTTATCATTATTCTAGACTCAGAACGCATACTTACTGTTGTGGCACAGCGAAAATAGACCCAAGAAAAAAATTCACAACCACAAAGACAATGATTTACGTGGTTCGGCCAAGATGCCTACTTCCACAAACGAGGGTGATTTAGTTCCACTATGAAGAAGAAAAAGAATTACAATAGCTCTCAACACTATTTTTAGACACTTTCCTTCACTTACTCTAGAGGGAGATGGGATAGGGGAAGACAACTAGCGAGCATGAGGTTTACCTTATTGATTATGTACAATCATGTGAGCTCAATCATATATCGCATGTATGATTATCCTATTCCTAAAATATCGTGAGCTCAATCATAAATCGCCTAAATACCCAAAGGTTGGATTCCAAATACACAATCATAGTTTTAGTCTTACCATGTTATCATAAACTTTTTCCACATATACTACTTTATTACCACTTATTTATAGTTGTACTTCTCTTAAGATCATCATGATAAATTTATATGTATTGTGTAACTTTATAGTCGTAATTATACTTGTTCTAATTCTGACTGGATACATTGACATATTATAGGAGATGTGAGCATCCCGACTGATTAGCCATAGTTAGGGCTCAGCATTATTCGACTTTGGACCGAAAATCAAACCAAATAAGAGAATCGATTTGCTTTCAGAAAAATCGGTTCAATTTCGGTTTTCAAAATACTAAAATTCCTTATTTGATTTCAGTCCAAAATCGAAAAGCGAATAAGAATTATAAAATTATGGAAATACCCTCAATTCTTCACATATTTTTGATTTGATTAAAAAAGTGTATATTTAAAAATAACAATTCTATGTATATGTTTTGATTCCAACTTTGATGATTTAACAACTAGTCCAACTATGTGTATAACTTTGGAAGTCAACAAATATGTGTATAAACATTATAATTTTAATATAATTTAATCACGATTCCAACTTTGGGTCCGACCCATTAAATAATATAAATTCAACCGAACAAACCGAATTTATTATTCGGTTTGCTTCGGTTTCGGTTTGGCTAATTCTGTTCGGTTTCGATTTTGGCTAATTTGGTTCAGTTTCGATTTTGGATTTTTATAATTTTAGTTTATTCGGTTTTGGCTAATTCGGTTCCGTTGAAACCGAATAACTGAACGCTCACCCCTAGCCATAGTCTAGTATGATCTTCTGAAGAGAGTTATGATTCTTTAGTAGTTCTATTAGTAGTTATGTTTTCTTTTAATATTATTTGACCGAGTTTGTTCCCAAGGAACCTTTTATAGCATGTACTTATATTATAGATTTTGGATACTAGACTCATTGAGATACCTTTTGATGATGTTGGTGGTATTTTAGCTTGGGTTATGTTCATGCTCTTTTATCTTCCTATTATTATTCTAGTTCACCTGTCGATTGAGTTAGATAGTACATTGTATGATTGATTTATGAATAAATATGGTATCGAAGGACTTGATATATAGTTGAGGTATAGACAATATACTACTATCATGCCGTGACGTAGTCTGCATGTACATACATACTTGTACCTAATTATTTGGGAATGGAACGTGACACTCGTAGTCTGTGATAACATCAAAATCAGAAAAAGTATTCAGAAGTATACATAAGGAATTTTTTCCTTAATGTACTTTTTTCCCTTAACCTAGTGGTATTTCCCACTGAGTTTTGATACCCTAAGAAGGTTTTAATGATGCACCCACATTGGGTTGGTCATACCTCTAGATATTTTTATGTCCTAAAGATGTATTGACATCAATTCACTTTTTCTATTAGATTACAGTTTTTTTCCTACATGACTTTTTGAATCAAGATTTTTGTAAGGCTTATCTACATATTGTATAGGCTTTTTATATGGGCACATCAATTTGTTATCAAGGCTAGCCCATTTTTTTAGGTTTATCTACAAGTTTGCCATTGGAAAAACTTATCAAGGCTATCCCACTTTGTAGTATAAAAGTGAAAAACAAATTTTTTTTTTCCTTTTGTCTTCTTCTTCTCCAAAATTCCATTCCCACTTTCCCAAGAACCAAGAACCCTAGAATATTCTTCTTGTCCCCCACTCAATCTTCTTGTCTTCAAACGTCGAATAATTATCAACGAATATTCCTAGTACTCGGTATGATTTCGACTACTAGATGGCACTATTTGTTTTTAAATTTGTTCATTCCTAATTATTGAAGGTGTTGTCATAATGTAGGAAATATGGAAGAAATAGGAATGTCAAATGTAGCAATCGATCAGTCCGGTCCTTCCGAAGAACACAACATTCTCTCCGAAGAAGTCTCGGTAGGTCCCCGACCTAGTTACGTGGAACCAATTCGTAGTCGACATTTGGACTGCCACACACTAAGGCAGTCCCATGTACTTGGTGGGTTGCCAGAGAGTGTGGTAGTCCAGAAGTTAAGCTTCTGCTCCACTGGACTGCCCCACTTTCTGGCAGTCCATAAAGTACTATAGACTGCCAGAAAGTGTGGCAGTCCAGTTGAGTAGGGTATGAACACGTGGATTGCCACACTTTCTGGCAGTCCATAGTACTTTATGTGTGACAGTCCAAGTGTTCATACCCTATTTAACTGGACTGCCACACTTTCTGGCAGTCCATAGTACTTTATAGACTGCCAGAAAGTGTGGCAGTCCAAGTATTCATACCCTATTTAAGTGGACTACCATATTTTATGGCAGTCCATCAACCACTTAGGACTGTCAAAATTTCTGGCAGTCTAGTTTAACTGCAATGTGAGTCCTGAATTGGATATTGTCTTTGCACTTGTCGTTGATTTAGTTATTAAAAAAATCGGAAATTTATTATAGGGCACCCCATCTCCTATGTGCATTAATTTGAGGACTATATTCTCGACGGATATGGTTTTTGAATCTTACGACGCAGCATTAGAATGGTGTAGAGAAGTTGGAAGGCGATCGAACACAATCCTTGTCATTTCAAGGTCGTTAAGGCACCAGGCGAAGCGAAAAACTGTAGATCTTGGTTGTGAAAGAGGTGGACAGTATAGGGGGATCATCGTAAAAAAGATGAACTTCTCGTAACAAAAACTCCGAAGAAAGGGGCATGGACAAGGAAATCTGGTTGTCCCTTCAAGTTAGTGTTGGTGTGCAAAAATGATGAGAAGTAGACAGTTGTGGTGAGGAATGGGATGCACAATCATCCTGTGTCGGACACGCTTGTTGGTCATTCCTACGCTGGAAGATTGAACGACGATAAAAAAAAAGTTAGTTAAAGAATTGTCAACTTCCGAAGTTGGTCCTAAAGAAATTTATTCCGTACTGCGTGAGAAGAATGATAAGAACAAGTCCAGTTTGAGGACAATATACAATGCACTTGCTAGGTTGAGAACGAACACTCTAAAAGGAAGAATGGCGATGCAGCAAGTATTGAAGGTACTTGGCGAAAATTATTACGTGGAATACCATAGAAGAATTCCGCAGAGCAATAAAGTCATTTCTATGTTTTGGTCCCATCCGAACTGTACACAATTGGCACGGTCTTTCGCCGATGTCTTGGTTGTTGATTACACGTATAAGACTAATAAATTCAAGATACCTATTTTTCACATTGTCGGCTTCACTTCTACCGGTAAAACATTTGTTTCATGAAGAACGAAACAGTAGAGAACTATGCATGGGCTTTGGAAAAGTTGAAGTCACTTTACACTGGACAGAGAGAGCCGTCTGTTTTTGTCACCGACCGGAAATATGCATTGATGAATGCTATTGATATCGTATTTCCTTATGCTCGTAGATTATTATGCAGTTGGCATGTAAATCGAAATATTCAAGCACAATGCAAGATAAAGTTTGAGAAAGTAGATGGCAAAGTCGACATGGAACGTTTCGAAGAATTCTACAAAGATTGGACCCTTGTATGGCGAGCAAGTACTAAGGAAACTTTCGATGCAGCATAGTACATCTTCAAAGAGCAGTAGAAAAAGAGCAACCCGGCATGTATATCTTATATCAAAGACACATGGCTTGATCCACATAAAGAAAATTTTGTCTTGGCATGGACGAATATGGTGAAACATTACGGCACGACCACTACCAACTGTGCCGAAGGATCACATTCAAGACTAAAAAGTACAATCTGCTGGACCAGAACATTACTTGGATGTACCGTCTGCTACATATCTATTCGCTAACAAGTACAAGCTACCAATTATCATTCTTTCCCAGAACATCAACAATACATTTTTTCCAATGTGCGCTCCTCCCGCAGAGTATAGTATATCCAACCTACATACCATTGGACTCGACAAAAATCACTTCGTTATCTCGCGGTTGATCGGTCACTCTCCTATTCCTCCCCCTGCGTCAGTTTGGTATAAATATGCTCCGGAAGAATCGATCTCCTGGGTAGCACCATACACCGATGCTATAAATGCTTACAAGAAGATCACGAATTACGTGGAACCTATACCAAGGCCGGAGGGACACTACGATGTATTAATTAACTGATGTATAGAAGAATGTTGCAATATATCACATTTTGTATAGAAGATCGTTGCAATATATCACATTTTGTAATAGTTTGTATCATTTTGAATAGAAGAATGTAACAAGTATAGACGATGATCATTTTGTATATGAATGTTGCAATACGGATGAGTATCATCATGTATATGACCGTTGCAATATGGATGAGTATCATTTTGTATCATTTTCCTATCAAGTATTAATGAATGTAACAAGTATTCATGAGTATCATTTTGGATCGTTAGTATCATTAGTTACTGAATGTTGTAATATGGACTGCCCAAAAAACCGGCAGTCCAACTCACAACAAGTATTGGTATGGACTGTCCAGCTTCCTGGCAGTCTACATGTAAATGTGGACTGCCAAAAAACTGGGCAGTCCAACTCAATACTTGCTGTAAGTTGGACTGCCCAGACATTGGGCGGTCCATATGAGTATGTGGACCGCCAGGAAACTGGGCAGTCCATCTCAATATTGGACTGCCCAGGCAGGAAACTGGGCAGTCCATCTCAATATTGGACTGCCCAGTTTCCTGGGCAGTCCAACACACAGCAAGTTCTGACTTGGACTGCCCAATTTTCTGGCAGTCCACATTTATATGTGGACTGCCAGGAAACTGGACAGTCCAACTCAGTACTTGCTATGAGTTGGACTGCCCAGGATCATGGCAGTCCACATTAACATGTGGACTGTCAGGAAACTGGGCAGTCCATCTCACAGCAAGTATTGAGATGGACTGTCCAGTTTCCTGGCAGTCCACATGTAAATGTGGACTGCCATGAAATTGGGCAATCCATCTCAATATTTGCTGTGAGATGGACTGCCCAGGAATTGGGCAGTCCACATGTTAATGCTTGCAACATCTCAATACTTGCAACATCTCAATACTTGTAACAAAATGATTCAGCTACTCATAAATACTAGTCACATGCACATAGTCACAAGAGTCACAAAGTCACATACACATAGTCACTAGTCACATACACATAGTCACGGAGTATTCAGATACGCATAGTCATACTTGTCACATAGTTACATAGTCACGAAGTCAGTAAAGAGTCACAAAGTCACATACACATTGTCACAAAGTCACGAATAATACAGGTCACATAGTCATTCTTGGTCATGACGCCTCTTCGTGCGTCGTTCCTCTTCGAAAAATGGATAATCATCTGTGGTGTTTTGCATCTGCAGGCCAACATCTTTGTAATTCTCGCCCTTGCATCTGATCAAACTTTTCCCTAACTTCTTAACTTTCGAAGCCTACATGCACAAATAAAAATTATAACTTAAGGTATTGATACTCATCAATACGAGACTGGGTTACAGACACTTACCATCTTCTGTAGTGCTTCATATAGTACTGACTTGGATGATAGAGGAGCTGCTACCGGCACTTTAGCACTTCGCTTATCCGGATCCAACATCATCCCATGTCCGGCATCCATGTAATACTCCATATAATCCTCACTACAATCCCATATCTCCACGGCCGGAGTTCGTATGGTTTCACCGACAACATGACGTTGCCACTCAGTGAAAAACATAGAACCCCAAGGGTAGTACGGCGGGACATAAGTCCTTGCATTCTTTCCTTTGGCAGCAGTCCTCAATTTTAAAGAGCTAGGGATAGTCTGTATGTAACCAAACTGACGAAGCACTCGGTCTGGGATGTGAGGCTCCTCAGTTTCATGATAAAATATCGAGCCTCTAAATAGTGCAACCGGTTGTACCGCACGAGTAGTATTTTGCATATCCCGATATGGATCCCAAATAATCTACAATACTCGGTCTGGGATGTGAGGCTCCTCAGTTTCATGACAAAATATCGGGCCTCTAAATAGTGTAACCGGTTGCACCGCACGAGTAGTATTTCGCATATCCTGATATGGATCACAAATAATCTACAATATGTAATCATTATTTAAGGAATTATTAATCAATGTGAAAAACTATAGTAGTACGTAAATGCTACTTTAACTTAATGTCTCTAAATAGTACAAATTGTTTCATCGCCTTTACCTTCATATCTTCTAGAGCGACACGTAGGATTGCCAATGTATGTGGATGTCTGGTATCTATCTTAGCCGGCTTCCATTTACACATCCTAGGCATCTGCTCATCATAATCTCTATTAAGAGTCGCCCTCTTCAGCGTCGGAAAATGCTCGTATATCCACGCCTGTAAATGTAAAATATAATAATGTTATCGTTATCAAAACAATTTTATATTACCTATAAACACTATAGGGTATTATTTGCTTACAAGGAGCAGAGTCTGGCAACCAGCTATATATTGTCTTCGACTCGACTCGAGATGCAGCACCAAGCTCGCGGTAGAGATGTGATAGGATACCACTTCCGAATGATACTTCATCCACAGTATTCAAGTCCGTAAGATTGTTTAGATATTTGGCATGTATCGCGGTCCCGGACTTGTCGGTAACGCCGACGGCCCCTAGGATAAACTGTATGTATGCCCGGGCCACGGAGTCGTCACTAGCATCGTCGTCGTCGTCGTCGTCGGAGTCTTCGGAACAGAATGTATTCCTCAAAAAACTTAACGGAACTCCATATGACTTCTTAAATTCGGGAAGGCTGACGAAAGTCTCCGTCTCAACCCCAAGAGAATTGGCGACCAGTCCCACAAGCTCATCATATATCTCGAAGTCACCCTCAGAATAATCTATCGCCATTTGACGATCGTCAACTCTAAGCCCCAAAATATGGTGCACATCATCAAGGGTGATTGTCAACTCTCCGTCTGCGAAATGGAAACTATTGGTTTCTGGATGCCAATGCTCCACAAACGCAGATATCATTTCGTGGTCCAATATATGGTACGAGTATTTTGCCAAATTTTGCAATCCGGTGGGGGTAATTTTGGCCTTCACACTCTCTTTCAACTTGTCAAACCGTCACGTACTGCACATCTTCGCATGGTTTATTACCCTCAAAAGGCGCGAGCTTTTCTGCAAATAAAAAATTTACAAAAAAAACTTCCGATATTAAGTACAAGTATTTTTTTAATAATTAATATGGATAATAATTAATACGAGTATTTTACCGGATCCTTCCAGATCTGATAAGAAATGAGGTTATCGGTTGACGTTAATATCGAGCAACCAATTGGGCCAGTATCTTCCGTTTCCTCGACTGCAGGAGCAGGACCGGATTGACCGGATCCATCGTCAGCTCTCTTTCGATCAACGGGTACATCATCATCAGAAGATGAATCATCACGATGATTCACCGGCTTCTTCAAACGACTTGCAACATGTTTCGTTCCACGGGTCCTTATCTGTGAGACTGGTTCTGCTTCTCTGATTGTTAGCGCTTTCTCAAGAACTCTACCAGCTGCACGCGTCTTGCGATCTGATGCTGTCGAACATTTTCTTTCAGGCCCGGCCTCAACGTCCTTCTCCTTTCTCTTCTTCTCATGACTAATATTTAATCTTAATTAGATATTAAAATAATAACTATGGACTGCCCAACAATCGTCCAGGTCAGAGCATGTTTAGTTTTGGACTGCCCAACTCTCTGGCAGTCCAGACTGAAAGTTGGACTGCCAGAAGAATGGGCAGTCCAAGTCACAGCATGTGTAACTTTGGACTGCCCATTCTTCTGGCAGTCCAACATTTATGTCGGACTGCCAGAAGAATGGGAAGTCCAAAGTTACACATGCTGTGACTTAGACTGCCCATTCTTCTGGCAGTCCAACTTTCAGTCTGGACTGCCAGAGAGTTGGGCAGTCCAAGCCATAGCCTGCGTAACTGCGGACTGCCCATTCTTCTGGCAGTCCACGTTAAGGAATTGACTGCTAGAGAAACGGGCAGTCCACGTCGACACAGAAATTCTCATGTTCGTGAGTCTATTTTGATTTAAAAGCATTTAATTCCCATCGAAATACTTGCAATTAAAACAATGAATGAAATATAAAGAGGAGGAGGGCGGACGAGATTAATTATAGGGTTTCGGATAGAATTTTTTTAAGAAACAATGGGTACCTTGTTTGCGAGAAAGTTTTCGATGCCATTGCTCTTGTTCGAGAAAGAGGAGGAGGACGGACGAGAAGTCGACGACCTTGCTTCGACTCAGTCGGAGGAGATGGAGTGGAAGAGAGAGACGGGTGAGCGGGAAGACCGTTTTGAAAGAGAGAGGAGTTCAGACGGAAGAGAGAAAGAGAGAAGTTGAGAAGTTGAGATGGGTTTGGGGGGAGGAGGGAAATTTGGGACAACCCCAATCAAAATATTGGGCTAGCCTCTTTCAAAAGAAAAAAAATTGGGCTAGCCACAATCCGGGCTAGCCTTGATAACAAATTGATGTGCCCATATAAAAAGCCTATTGTATATCCCCATTAACTAACGTTAATATGCTACTTGGAGACATATGCTTCTCATCCCTAAAGACAAATAATGGTCATCCTTAAAGGCTGATGCAAATCATCCCAGAAGATCGATAATGACCATTCTCTGATGAATGATACAAATTATAATTGAGTTGTGCATACACAAGGGAGAGTGTTGTAATTAGTTATATCTAACTGCTTGTTGATTGTAGCAAATAGGTATGAACCTATCCCTTTGAGATCTCATCAGATCTCGTTGTTATAAGTTGTAACCTATTGACTATTGTATATATACGAAGTGAAAAACTTATTGAATGATTGCTTCCCACGTACAAATCAATATACATAATACATTTTTTTTTCTTATCCATCTCTTCTTCGACAGAGTTCGTGAAGAACTACACAGCCTTTAGAGACTGTAACAATGTTTTCTTATTCAAGCTAAATTATTTTCTTTCTACATTTTAGAAAGGGATATTTAGTAATAGGGGCTCATATAATAGTTGAAATTATGGTTTGAATCTCCAAAATGTCCGACGTTAGTATTTGGGTCTTAAAATTACCGTTCACCTGCCTACAAGTATAACGATTTTATGACCCAAATACTAACGTCGGATATTTTAAAAGTCCAACCCCTAATTTCAACTATTATAGGAGCTCCTATTACTAAATAATCCTTTTTCATCCTCATGTTTTTTTCTTCTTCCAAATCATATTATCAAACCGTCTTACAAAACCCATTAGATTGGTGATCCACCCAAGTGGCACCGACATGTCATTGGGGGGTGGGGCGTGGGTTACGTGAAAATTGGGTGTTTCTTTTATTTTCCATTTTATATAATGGAGTCACCTTCAGTTGTTGCCTCACCGACAAGAGCACCCTAATTTCTTCCCCCATCTGAGAGAGACAGAGGGGGTGCCATTAGCGGGTGCGCTAGCCAATAGGGTGCATCTCCCTCCCTTACTGACACCTCTAAAACCCATTCTTCTTCCTCTTTCACCCTCTGTGCCCTAATTTTAAAGGTAACTTTTCCCTCCCAAATTATTGATTAGGTCAGGGTTCACTTAATTTGGTTGAATCATCATCATCATACATATTGTGTGAATAACTTCATTTTCATTTTTTGAATTTCTCATTTAAAAATATATTATGCTCTTTGGATGTACAACATATGTATGCAGTCAGTATTTGCTGTTTTTGTTGTAAAAATTATTGGGTGGTCTTCACTTTCAAAACTACTTGAATGTCTTGTTCTTCTGTGTTCATTGCCTAGAGTACTGCAGTGGCTCAAGTTGTTGTACTTTTTGAGGGGCTCTCCCTTAGTATCTTTGTTGTACAAAGGAATATAGATGCTGACATAGACATCATAGTCCCTAGATGACCTATTTTGTAATCTGGGCGGGATTATACATGTAATCATCGTGTTTATCTATAATATTTACCTTCTTCGAAAAAAGTAAAAGAAACAATATAGAAAAGTCGTCTCATTATACAGAGAAGAATTATACAAAACCGTTCATTGAACAGTTTCTCTAGCACTAGAAGGATTCTTACATTTCAGAAGGTGGGCGGGGTTGGTGGAGGGCCATAACTATGTGAGACAGAAACTTACTACAACGAGTCAACGACTTAAAAGGAAAAAAAAATCTCGGTGCCACAAAAGTAAAATATTTTTTATTGCGTAATAGTTATTCATGTTACTTTGATGTCATGTAAGCCTAGTCTCCGTGGCCGTAGCCCGTTGGGAACGGTGGAGCACTCCGACGCAGTGGCGCGGGTTCGAGCCCCCTTGGAGGCATGCCTCCAAGCACCATTAAGAAGTGGACACCCTCAAAAAAAAGAAAAAGAAAAAAGTAAGCCTAGTTTGAATATTTAAGCTTTGCTAGTCCTGTAGCTATAAGGTTTGCACCCAATCTTCTAGAACATACTCTAGAATGTTGCAAGTTGATGAGATGGAATATTACTTGGAGGAGTGAGATAATTATAAGTTGCCAAAATATATCCATAAGTTTGTGGAGTTTGATGCAATTGTCATTCCTTTTCCCTCTTTGGTTTAATTACTCATAGAGATTTGATTGCAATTACCTATAGCATATTGTATCATCTTACCTATTTGTATAGACTCTTTTTATAGTTCAAGATACCTTGGAGGGTGCTTTTTGTATGTATAATATTAAACTAGCCAAAACTCAAAAGGTTGGTTCACGTACCAAATCATTTATTGTCCCAGTTTTATGGCATGGACCTCTCATGGTCATGGCTTCCTTGGCTTGGGATATGACCCAACATAAATGGTTGACATCCGGTGAAAAGAACTTTGTCAATTCTTTTCCGAAGCTTTCTTATTTTTATAGGCATGAATGTTGATGATAATGGTGACGAAATTTGTGGAATTTGATTTAGTTAGCTTGGGATATTCATTTTTTGTTCTCCCGTTTAGTGTGATATAGATGAATTCAGTTCCTTATAGAAAATTGTATCATCTTACCTTTTCGGCTAGACTCTTTTCAACTTAATAGTTTGTTGCGCAGCTTAACGTTCATGACCGAAAGGTAGGTCTACCATCTACCTACTATTCGTCTTACATTGTAGGTCTATTGCAAAGTCCTCTCTTGTAACTACATTGGCTAAGGTATGGCACTTGAACATACAGGATATTAGGTTTACAGTTGGTTATAAACGTTTTTTCCGTTCATTTGTGAAGCTTTCTTGACATTGCTGTGTTATTGGAGAAGGCTTGGATGATATGATGATGTGGTTTCAAAGATTTTGGCTCAAGATATTCAACCTTAAAGACAAGGTTTACATGTCGATAATTAAAAAAACTATACTTTTGTCATAAAGGTTTTGTTTCTGGTTTCATATAAATAGACAAGGATCCTCTCTCATTTGATATCCTAGCCAAATGAACCCAAACTAAGCCAGCCTATTTGGTTTCTTATATGCTAAACCCTATCCCTACCCTTAAGAGCATCTCTACATCAATCTGTAATTTTGACAACTGAATCCAATAACACCCACCTCTCAATGGAAGAAAAGTGAGCCAAATACCTCAATATGATAAAACAGCACGCTGATAGACTATGGGCAATCTTTCGAGTTGTATGCTTGTAGTGGGTTGAGTCGTTCGACTTTGGAGTTATATATGAGATACTAATATTGAACTATGTAGTCAATAATTTGTGATACTATGTATTAATTGCAGATTTTTTAATTCCATGGTTTCTTACACTGAAAAAAGAATAAACTGCCGGAAACTCCTTTGGAGATCCAATTATACCCCTAATGTTAGTCTTACGTCCATGGTTTAAAGTATCGGTCGATACCGATCCGATACGGCCGATACTGATACAGTTTGGCATGTCCCAATCCGATACCGACCGATACCCGATACTGACCGATACCGACATTCGGGGTCTCTTTTCTGGTCAATTCGACAAAGAAAATTAAACGAAAAAGACAAATCATCAAGGGATTAAAGCATAATAAGGTTGTAAAAGCATGTAAAAGAAGAAAATCAATCTATTATATGTAAACCGATCGGTAAGGCCAACTACTATTTTATTTAATTTCAAAATTACCAAGAAATAACACTGAAAATACTTAAAATTATGCCTAAATGCATAAAATATATGTTTTAAAATGTAAATATTTATTAATAATTATTTGTTTTCCGATACCAAAAAATCCGATACTCCGATCCGAAACTGCCGATACTACCGATATCGCCGATACCAATACTCATAGAAATAGTCCGATACCGATACTGTGAACCTTGCTTACGTCACTTTGGCCTCAGTTAAGATTAGAGTAAATTATTCAAAACTGTTATGTTCATCTAATGGAATTGCATGTTTGTACCCTAAAGATTAAAAGACATTAGAGGATTTTAAAATAAACCATTTTATGTTTTCAGACTAGATGTTAAGTTAATATGATTGTCTTCAGTATTTTATATTTTAGGCTAGTGTTGCCCCAACTTGTTCTTTTTGCTGAAACTCTTTATCAAATTCTTTTGTAGAGTGCATCTTCTTAGACGACTATTTCAATTAGAGTATGACAGAAGAAAAATGTTTGCAAAATTCTATATTACTCTTTATAGAAAACAACAGAGATTGCTGTAAGGTATGTTTTTCTGGAAGATGTCTACATTTCAAAGGACCGAATTAGATGGATTTGAGTTTCATCTATAGATGGAGAGATTATATGGTAACCGAGTATTCTAGTTACTGAGGTACAATCTATGTTTGACTTTAGTTTGGATACCCACTAACAAGCTTGCTTTGTGTGAAATTTCGAATCTATGTGATCATCGGCAGGTCTATGTCGACAAATTTAACAGATTCTCAAGGTATATGGCAACCCCACCGCTCTCTTAGCCATATTTTCTTATGCTGGGAACTGACATCATCTTAAGAGGGTTGGCGTGAAATGTGCAACTTTTGAGTTTGCTATGTAGCTGTCATCATATGGATGGAAACCATGTTCAGATATTTAACATATTTGACAGACCCAAAGAAAAATACTGCCTTTTTCCTGTTATATACTAGTCAAAAGCGCATGCTCATGGCATGTTCTCATTGGAAAGAGATTTTTGAAGTTTTTTTAATTATTGTTGAGAAATATATCATTTAGTATAGTTTTCTTGGCTAAGGTTCACTATGAGTCTAATGGCAAAAATACATTATTAGTGTTTTACTGCAATCATGTTTAATCCACTTGTTTTAGTACTAATGGTAGCTTTAGTAGTAATATATATAAACTTATGATGGAGTCTTGAATAAATGGATTTCTGGGGGTTGCAATCAACAGCTTTTACATGGGAAATGTTTGTCAACAGCTTTTACATGGAAATGTTTGTCAAGATGTTTCTATAGGGGGCAATTAGGATAGAGAAAGTGATAGAGCTAGAGAAGATAACTCACCTTTTTCTAATAGGATGTATTGAAATAAATGTTGATGACCATTATTTGTTTCTTTTGAATGGTAGATAGGAACTTTCCTTATTAGGATATAGGGATAATAAACAAAGGCATCTCATAATATTTTATTCGGATTAGCTGATAATTCTTGGAGAAGATTTTTTTTCCAATTGGTGTCTAATTTTCGAATGCTACTTATGCTTTTCCTTTCCTCTTACAGGCAATGGCAGATAATTCTGTCACAGATGAGAAATTGGATGAAAGAAATGAAATAAGTGTGACTAGAAATAATGTTTTCGTAGATGATCAATACAATGAAGTTAGATTGAATGTCAGTTCAGCCATAGGAGATGAAGTATCTCAGGTGGGAATGGTTTATTATCTTGTTATCAAAGTCTCTTTGTTGGAAAAGTCCACATTTATGCTTTATATTAGGAGGTCCTCGTTTATTATTTCTTTATGCACAACACAATTTTATTTTTTTGTTACTTTTCAGAAATTCATGGCTGATTCTGTTGACAAAAGGCCGATGGTTGAGGAAAGAAAAGAGGCTACAATAGATGTTGAGAATTGTGACGAGAAAAAGGAACCGGAGGAGCAACATGGGGATCGGAAACTACATGGGGGCAATGACAGAACTCCTCAGATAGGAATGATTTTTAAATCCTATGAAGAAGTTGTTAACTTCTATAAGCGATATGCTTTACGAGTAGGGTTTGGTGTGGCTGTAAAAAAGTCATCTTTTACAACACGCGGACTATGCCGAAGACTGGTACTTATGTGCACCAGGGGAGGCAAGGGACGTGCAAATGAGTGCTACCAGTCTAGACCAACAGCAAAGACTAATTGTCCTTCTTTGATTGTGGCAAAGTTATGGGGTGATGGATTGTTGCATTTGATGGAAGTAAATCTTGAACACAACCATGCAGTTAGTCCATCGGCAGCCCGCTTCTTGAAATGTTACAAGAGGATGTCTACTGGAATGGCAAAAGATCTTGTTGTGAGAGCAAGTCAACATGAAAACTTATCACCTGATGATAAAGAATTTATAAGCTATGTTGAAGGGGGGCGGCTGAAGCTTGGACGAGCAGATGTTGAAGCTCTCCATCAATTCTTTTCTCAGAAGCAAGCCAAGAATCCGAATTTCTTTTACTTGATGGATTTGGATGTGGAAGGTCATTTGAGGAATGTGTTTTGGGCTGATGCCAGGTCGAGGGCTGCATATAGATACTTCAATGACGTTATAGCATTTGATACATCCTATGTCAAAGATAAATATAAAACTCCCCTCGCTTTGTTTATTGGAGTGAATCACCATGGTCAGTTGGTGTTGCTAGGCTGTGGTTTGCTTTCAGAAGAGTCTGTTGAAAACTATATATGGCTGTTGAAGACATGGCTAACTTGTATGCAGGGTGGCTCCCCAGATGCTGTTATTACCAATGAGTGTAAAACTATTCAATGTGTCAATGAGGTTTTCTCAAGAGCCCGCCACCGCATATGTCTATGGAATGTCATGAAAGATATTCGAGAAAAATTGAGAGGATATGCAGCATATTCAAAAATCATGAAAGCTCTTGAGAAATTAATATTCAATTCTTTCAAAGTGGATATATTTGAAGAAGAGTGGAGAAAACTGACCAATGAGTATGAACTTGAAGGCAATCAATGGCTTACTTCCTTATATGATATTCGGCATTTATGGGTACCTGCTTTTTTGAAGAACACATTTTGGGCAGGAATGTCAATCTCCCAATGTAATGAATCCGTAGACGCATTTTTTGAAGGATTTATATATTCGGACACTTCTGTTAAGGACTTCCTTGGTAAATATGAGCTGGCATTGCAAAGCAAACATGAAATCGAAGCAAAAGCAGATTCTGGGACATTCCATGGTAGCCAATTTACTGTATGTAAGTTTCATATGGAAGAGCAGTTGTCCAAATTATACACTCCTAGCATGTTCAAAAGATTCCAAGATGAGCTAAAGGCGACTGGGTGCTGTCATGTTTCACTTGTTAAAGTAGATGGTTCTTTGTCTACTTTTAGAGTTATGGATGATGGTGACAAGACTGAGTATGAAGATTATGAAGTCGTATATAATGTCGATGGAGTTCAAGGGCAATGTGAATGTGGTATGTTCCAATTCAGTGGTATATTGTGTAGACATACACTTGCTGTGTTTAAGGTGAATCAAGTTTATGAGATCCCATCACATTATATTCTGGATCGCTGGAGAAAAGACTTCAAGCAACTGCATGCTTTGTCTTGTAAGCCAAAAGATATGATGGTTAATAATATATTGGAGCGTTATGACAACTTGTCCCTACAGTGTCTTCAGCTTGTTGACTTTGGCATCATATCCGATGAGAAGTACCAACTTGCATTAAAGTTGATAATAGAAATGGAGAGCTCCCTTCTAGACGATAACTTATTCCGAGACCTCAAAAGTAGGCTTCTTTCTGATGAAAATATGTCAAATGAAAGTGATGAGATGACTCAGTTGGGCTTTTTTGAGGGCAACAAGACACCTTCTGTGCCACCAAAGCGCAGAGGTCGGCCACCAAAGAAAACAAAAGAGCCTAACATAGAGACAGTATCCAGTTCGTTGGCATTGATCCAGGTAGTAAAACAGTTGCTTTGCTTTTAAAAATTCAGCAACTACTTAACAAATTTTATATGATAGGATCCTTTGAGACCACAGTTGGTTGGGACTCAACATGATGTGCTCCAAGCTGCAGCGACCACTTCACAACTTGGCACTGATATCAGAATGCATGGACGCGTTGATCTGATGGTCTTTATAAATCTTTGCATTCTGTCTCATAGTTTACTTCTCGTTTAACTTCTGTATGAACTGATTCTTTCTTCGACTTGGTCATGTCTTAATTCAGGAAGAAGTAAATCCAAATGAGTTATCATTCGGTGAGCATTTTGGTATACATTCTAATCATCAGCACATTGGCAACCACTCAGGAATGCAGCCTAGCAATACGATACAGGTTTTAAAACAGCTTGCCTTTTGATTTGTAAACCGAATATATACATTGTATCCACTACTTCACCTAATTTCATTTATCTTCTGCTTTTCATGTTCATTCTTTACTGGTCACTGTTTCCTGCTCTTTGGTATGATTGTCCAGTTCGGCCAACAGCCTGTTGAAAATCAGAATAGGGTACAATGGTACTATCAGCAAATGCTGCAGGTTTGTTTTACTTGGCTTTTTTTGTTGTGTTCACTTTATTTACATTAACTCGCCCTCATGGCATTACATAGTTCTTATACACCACTAGCAGACAAGTCCAACTAAACTAGCTTTCTTAGTCTTTGTTATATTATCACGAGAGACTACATTCAGTTAATGTGTGATGTACTGGTGTAACTAAACATGCAGGACGATCAACCTTACATTCGAAGGATAGGGTAAGGGAAAGGACACGGCGAAATTGCAGCCATCATGTATGTTCAACAAAACCATTAGGAAATCATACTTTTCCCTTTTGTCAAGTTTATATATTTCTTTGAGAATATACATAAAATTTTGGGTAAGGCAGGGCCTTTTTGTAACATTATATGTTGTTGGATAACTTGTGAGATCATTTTGACCCAAATATAAAGATCAAACACATATTAATGTCTGACTATAACAGGTTGAGTCGGATGAAGTTTGTATTGATCCAAGATAGTATTCACCGCAGAATTATCACCAAGGATCCTTCTGGGGCACCCGGGGATTCTTGCGTGAGAGCTTTGGATACTGTATTGATCCAAGATAGTATTCACCCCAAGATGGTCAGAATTATCACTAAGGATACTTCTGGAATCAGAGGCTTGTCGCGATTTCCCAACCTCTTAAAGTTGCAGGCCTGAAGGTGGAAGTTTCCTCCGTATCTTTTGAGGACTGGGTCTAATGTTTTCACATCTCAGTGAAAACTTGTTAATAGAAAGAAAGTGTCTCCGTGTGGGATCGGGGAGATGATAAGGGGCTCCAGATAATACATAAATGGAATTTTGTTCAAACGTTCTGTTTGTGTAACATTTAGTGGATGTATTAAAAAAAAAAAAAGTACAAACAAAGCAGCACATTCCGGAACTTGTTATGAACTAATGGGTATATATATAGAGTTGTCTAACTAATTTCTTAGTTTGTAAACTAACCTTGAGGTGGTTTGTAAGAGTTTATCCATCAAATATTGAATGCATGATTCAGTTAGTTGAGCATCCTTATCTGCAGATGTGCCACATTGAACATCTAGTTCCACATATCTAGCGTTGCACATTCTTCAATCTCTGTTGTGTTCATGTCGGCCATTGTTTTCTTGAAAGTCTGTAGCAGCTATTATAATTTCTGTAGGGTGTTCTGGTAAAAGTATTGTGTCCAGGTGGCTGAACCATGGAAGGATCAACTATTCACCAATACATGCTGATGGTGTCATTCAGTTTGATTATGGTCCTGAAAATCATACTTGATTTGAACTTGTTCATGATTCTGTTTAATACCAACTATTTCATGTTTGCTTTGCCCAATATGGTCAAAATATGGCATGGGCTAGAGGCATGCAATGGGCATGGCTTAAAGTGAGTTGATCACCTTTAATGAATGACGACTAATTAGGGCTAGTTTGGATCGCACTTACATTCCATGTCATTTATTCGAACATGTCCCTTTTTGGAGTGTTCGTTGGGTTAGCATTTCAAAAATGCTCATTGGATTCACAAAATGAAAGACATGTATCGAAAAACACCAATCCATACGTTTGGCACGGGTCTTGCATTTTGAACCAAATGGAGTCCCAAATTGATGATGTTATTTCTCACCACTAGGAATCTTGAATGATGTATCGCGCTGGATCAATGGACTCTCTCTCCGGATGAATAAACTTTTTGTGTTTGGATGGCTGCTTGTTCACCTGCGTACATAAACACACGTTAAGCGGGTGGGGTGATCCTCGCTCCAATACTCAAGTTAGGCTTCAAATGAAGATAAAAATTGACAAATTGTAGGGTATAATAGTGTGTGTACCTTGATGTCAAGGGGGTATATATAGTCCTCTCTAGGTAACCCTAGATTGCTGTGTTTATAAAGTTAAGATTATGATAAGGGTATAATTTTATCGAACATTGTTGGCTTATCCTTGAAGACGAAGAATAATTGGATGTATTGTATTCGGACAAGGTTTTTAGAGTCGTCGTCCAAGATCTACATGCATATTCCAGCGAATATTTGATTGTATATCCAATTTATGTATCCATCATATGAGGAGATTTGGGTCTGGGCCGACTATGATGGATGTGCGCCCTTGAGTCATAGATGGGCTTGGGCCTCGATATTCATATGTCACGAGAAGCCCTCAAGTCCTCGGTTGAAGTCGAGCAAGGAGCTCGAATTATGAATTTTCCACTAACAACACGGGACGAGTACTTGTCTCTTAAGGCTCGACAAGCTTGCTTGGATTTGATCTTCCTCAGGGTCCAAGCCTCAAGTCATACCTTTTCTTTTTCTCGAGAGAAAGGAAACTCTGATAGTAGAGCTTGGTTCTGTCATCTGTGCTTATATTCAGTTACTAATTATTTCAAGGGCTCATCCTGTGTTGGGTACAACAATATAAGAGGGAGCAAGGCCTTGGCTCGACTTTTAGTCCTTGGTTGGGCAATCTACATTGTCATTCCTCTTCGGTTCGACAAGAGTGTTCAACTTCATTAGTTTCAACTATAGACAATTGTAGCGATAGGGCTCGTGCTTACTTAAAGTCTATTTCATCTAGATTGTCCACGTGGAAAGAACATCCCTAAGGAACCTTCCTTGAGGATTGTGTTGAAGTTCAAAGTGAGTCTATTGAACATCCACCAGGTTCACGTTGTGTTCTTCCTGGGTGACACCATATCCTATGTCATAGATACAATCCATGGAACCTATCATCTTGCTCGGTGACTTCCCTATCATTACTGGGATCTTCACTTTTTAAAACTGGAACAAATGCAACCATACCTTTGAAACCATACCTCACTTATGTCTTATGTCAACACCCTGGTCTTGTTGGGGTCGGTTCTCATCATGCAACTATGTAATTTGTTGCTCCAGCTCTGCCTCAATAGATTGTATTGGTGCTTTAGTGACCGTATCTTCTTGAGTGCTAGAAAACTCCACCTCCATAAAATCATTGTAGCATGATGTGCCACTCACCTCCTTAGATCCTTTCACCACTTCTTTCAATATAGAGACCTCATCGAAGATCGTATCTCAGCTAGCGAACACCCTTCTTCTTTCAATATTCGATAACTTGTAGGGTTTAAGTTATGATGGATCCCTAAGAAAATGTACCGTTTCGAATTTACTCCAACATGGATATCCCTGTGATTCATTAATTAATAGGCAGGACACCTAAACATAATTATAAAGAATCATAATTAACTAGCTCCTCTCTCTATAACTCTTCAAAGATATAAGGCTATAAATGATGATATGTCTACCAAATAACACAAGTAACTTACTATCAGCCTATAAGTCCTTCGTAAGACTTGATTGTAACCACATACTGTTGGCTCTCTCTAATAGTATCTTATTCATGTGTTATGCTACCTCCCTTTTCTATGAACGTCCTAGAACTGCCCATTGCCTCTATGGTTGTTTTCCACCCCTTTTATGAGAAAGTCGTATATAAAAGTGATCTAGTATTCAGAATGTCCTATGGATCGAACTGGCGACCACGCTCATACATATGAGTGGATGTAGTCAAGAAGTTCTTTGTTCTTGTGCACTGTCTGCTGGAATCAAACCTTATGTTGTATTTTGTGCAATACTTGCAGAATTCTATTTTGCACTCTTTAAGACCTTTTACGAATCCCATATGTGCAATTCATGAGGACCCCTCCCACTCATGTGACCAAGACGCATATGTCACAGCTTTGCGATATCCTTCACATGTTTCTTTATAACAAATGATGCACCACCAGTATACTCCTTATAGGTGTTTAACCACTCCCTTTTTGGACATATGATATGAACCTCCAGAGTCAAAATCTAAGCTTAGTTGCTTAAGTGAAAAACATCATTTCCATTATGTATATATGTTTTCGTATGATAAAAAAAAACCACTATTACGGTAAGTTTTATTGAAAAAATGGTAGAGTACAAAATGAATTAAGGAATTCCTAAGTACAATAAGTTCTAGGGGGGTAGCTATAAAGGTCTGATATGCGGTCGATCACTTTGCTCCTTGGACCACTGACACGAGGTTGAAGAAATAATCCCTCTCGTATATTGAGAGAACTTGGCAACATGAAGGCCATGGCTAAACAACACTTGTCTTTTTCTTTTTTCCTTTTGATCGCGGCCTATTTATAGCCATTTTTGGCATATGCGTGAAAGTGAGTAATCTTCACTATATTTGTCACTTCACATGTGCGTACCTTTACGAGGCGGACTTCGGTCACACTATCAGGACCTTAGCAATTATGGGAGAGCGTTAAATGCCTGCGCCATGCTGATAGGACTTCAGTCATGATGGCAAAGCATTAAATGTGCGTGTGCGTCTCGAATCTGTAACCACTCGCTAGCTGTTGGTCAGAATAAGATCTGCGCGTTCTTCCTATAGAAGTGCACGCAACCTTTTTTGTAATTTT
>JANAVB010042866.1:0-180757 GCA_029216955.1 Iris pallida
GTACAAAGAGAACAACCTCAAGTGGTCCAATTCAATACACACAAAGTGTACTAGTGTAAACCTATAGTCAAGCTAGACTAATACTAGATTACACTACAACCTTTCCAATGGATTATCCAAGTCCATCTAGGTTGTGAACTATTTATAAATTCCATATGAAACTGATAATATGATCTTCTGTGTGACACCACACACCATATTATCTACAATATAGAATATTAAACACTTGTATTAACACTTGCAACAAATACAATATGCAAACATTTGTCCATATGATCCTCATTCAAAATTTAAGGAAATAAAGTTAATACAAAAGTGATGCTTTTAGTATAAAACCCTAACATAGCCAAACCATGCTTCCATATCGTCGGATGAAGGTATTCCCTCCTAACGTACCTTCCTCAAGGCCAGGGTGCTTTTGAGATAGATAATGCAACATGAGCCATTTTATCAAGTAATAATAGGGCATCTCCACTATGTTGCATGTCTTGGCCCATAAGTCAATGGTCAAACCTGATTTTGATAACCGTCTAAACTCTGGTTTATTACAACAAATAATGTACTACCAAAGAGGACTGCTGGACTACTACTAAAACACCTGCAATAGGTCTTTGCCAAATTGTCAAAGTTTTCTGAACAAGATATTTTTAATTTATTATGTATTTTATATTTTATTGAGTCTGGAAAAAAGAATTTACATAGGACGTACTCGACACATGGTTGACTTTCTAGTTTATCCGCCAAAAAGCCTACCGAATTCACTAGTTGTCAGTCCATAAACATGCCCCATATCTAACCCAAAAGCCTACAAATCAACTTGGATCCTATTGAATGCAAGGAAACACAACACATATCCAGTTCTGTTCAAACTCTGCCCAAACTTGGTTAGCTTGACCCAGTTTCCTTGTGATCAGGTCTACCTAAAGAACAGGAACTTAATGTTCAAATTTATGAATGTTAGGGAACCGAACTCTGCCCGAGTTCGGTTCTCCATAACTCTATAAATATAAGAGTTATTTATTTATTTTCACTCAATCCATTATCTTCTTTTTATTCATAAGAGTTCTCGAAGCCTTTTAATTTCCAAATCTAAGCCCTACAACTCCTAGCCAAGTAAGTGTTAGTTCGATTTGATTTAGAAGTTTGGTTCGAGTTGTGAGAACACTTGAGAATAATTTCATTTTCATACCAAGTTTGAAGTTGGTAAGACCTTCGCATCAAACGTTTGTGTTGTAAAGTAGTACTCTTCGGATCAAAGGCACGTGTCTGTAAGAAGTTGCAAGTGCTTCGGATCAAAGCTTGTGTTTCGGTGCATAATGGATTCAATATTGAGTAAGAGTTCACAAGACTGGACTATTCCTCTCAGAGGAGAATTAGTATAATCCTTGATGTTTGTGTTTGCTTTTCTAAACTTCTTACTTTATGTAATTTACTTGTTATATAGTTGGATATTAACGTTTTTATAACTGATGCACTTACTGCCTTAACTTTTTAAATTGAATATTATTATTTTCGCTGTACACATGCACTCTATTCACCCTACTCTAAAGGTTCTCAATGTTCTAACAATTGGTATCATAGTAGATTATTTTTATATAACACTCTAGAATACACAAGGCAGCCATGAAGTCCATATTCATATGTGAAGGACAGTCCATAAATAAACCCGCATTATTTGACAGAACCACTATACTTGTTGGAAGACACGGATGAGCTTCTTTCTTAAATCACTCGACTTTGATCTCTGATCAGTGTCATAGACGGTTACAAAAAGTTGCCTAGAATAGTGATTGATGGCAACCTTGTTGATAAGCCCTATGATAGAAATACAAACTTAGAAAATAAATAAGACCTGGTAATTTATCTAGGAATTAGATGAAGGTATGATACATTGATGAATCATGGTTGCTACACCAAGAGGTATATTTAGTTGTTGTTATTTTCATTCTCTTCATTATCTATATTTCATCTGATATTTGACTCATGCTGTTATTATAGCCTAGTATTTTACAAGCTTCACCTATCTTCTAGCTTGTTCATGATAAATATATTATTGGGGATCCACTCTAATATATTTATCTATTCTAGAATCATTATATTATGGTCTGATCAACCTTAGTACACTTGATTCATCAATTTTATCATTATTTAGTGGATTGAGATATAGTTGAGTTAGAACAACAAGATAACTTATACGTACTCGAGTTGGACTGGAGTCCTCTAAATACGTAGCTAGTATGTTTACGATCTCCTAGTCCTACGTATTTTGGGACCGGGCGGTACATTTCTCGCTTGAGACTTTATGTGTGTTTAGAAGGCTATTGACTTTTTCTTGATGTTGATTCTAAAACTCCTTAAGGGCCAGCTAATGAGTAGTATTTAACAGGAAGTTAATACTTCTTCACATAGGCAATCTTTAGAGCCATTTTAAATCCACTGGAATTTCTCAGTCTGATCAGGTTACTATAATTTAGTTAGAGTCAAACTATTATTTAGTAATCACTAGGGAAATAAATTTCTTTACAACTTTCCCAACAATTAGGATTTGTAGCATTTGGGTTGGATATAACAAATTTAGTCACACAAGCTTAATATACGTACGTATCGAGGTATGATTGGTAGTTTACTTTATTTAACTGCTAGTCGTCTAGATAAAATATTTAAAATTTGCTTGGGTGCACATTTTCAAGCTAACCCTAAGGAATCACACATGTGCGCAGTTAAGCGTATCTTTCGATACCTTAAAGGTACTTCTTCTGTCGGCTTGTGGTATCACAAAACCACGTCCTTTGACCTAACCGGTTACTCGGATGCTAATTTTGCTCGATGCAAAGTGGATAGAAAAAGTACTAGCGGGATGTGTCATTTTCTAGGTAAGGCTCTAGTCTCTTGGTTTAGCAAGAAGCAAAATTCTGTCACATTATCAACTACTGAGGCTGAGTATATCGCCGTAGGACGTTGTTGTGCTCAAATTTTGTAGATGAATTAAACCTTAGAAGACTTTGGCTTACAATATTCACGCATACCTATTTTCTGTGATAACACTAGCACGATTAATCTTACTAAGAATCCTGTATGTCATTCATGCACTAAGCATATTGAGATTCGGCATCATTTTCTTTATGATCATCAAACAGATGGAGATATAGACCTTGTATAAGTAGACACAGAGAACCAACTGGCTGATATCTTTAAAAAACTATTAGGGGATGATCGTTTCAATTATCTACATCGAGAATTAGAAATTTTAGATGTCAATAACATTAATTAATTTTGTTTTATTAATTATCTTTCAATATACAAAAACTGTTTTCGATACAAGCCTACAAAGGGTCTGTCGATCACCACGGCTACGGCTAAAGCGAAACTGTATTTAAGTGTTTTCCAGTGAACCTCCATTAGCTGGGACAGTACTCCTACAGCTAATCTGAGAAAGTCGCTGTGTAACAAAATTTAATTCATAAAATAATATTAATTATATCAATTGAAATTTAAAATAACTAAACTTTGAATAAAATAATTGAAAAGGAATGATGAATATAAAGTGGCCTTGCACTTAAATTCTGCACAAAAATACCTCAACAGAACCCCAGGCGAAGTCTGACTGTCACCCCCACTATCCAAAATAGGATTATATTGGTCATTTATATTATCTTATTATTTAAATATTTTCTTAAGTTATTATTGTTAGTGTATTTACCTTGGTGGTTTAATAAGTTTTTTTAAGATAAAAGTATATATGAAAATGAGTATAAAAACTATTATCTACCTTGGTGGCTTTATTATTGTTAGTGTATTTACCTTGGTGGTTCAACCGAGCCCAGCCCCTTTGGGCTTCGGCCGAACCCTACCCTCTTTTTCTTTTAAATCGATCGAGAGAGAGAGAGTTTTATATCAAAACCCAAACCCTAGCCGAACACCTCCCCGCCTTTGTGTCGACGCTACGGACGCCTGGACACCGCCGAACGACGGCCAACGTCGCTGGACACGCGCACGTGCGCGGAAGCACACAACAGTAGCAGCCATCGGGGTCGACTTCATGCTCACGGTTTTTCTTCTACATTTATTCGTTTTGCAAACATATTTTTACGATATTTAGAAAACCTATACACCTTCATCTTCCATCAATTAGTTCATTTTATTTCGCTTTGTACACGATGAAAAACGAGTTCCAAAATAGAGAAAAATCTCGATTTTGTGAGTATAGAAACTCTCCCAAACTTCCTACTTTGAGCACTGATTTCTGTCAAACCAGAGATCAACTTAAAAATCTAATTAAACAGCCTTATAGACTACATATACGAGATTAAAACCCTTTTGGTAGATTTTATTTTCATCTATTATGCAGAAAGTTATTCGTTTGTAAAGTTTAAGAAAATATTGGTTTTCAAAACTGAATTTTTCGAAAAATTATCCCGATACGACGTTCGCCCCGACAAACCGAGCGACGTGGTCACAAACCGAAAGCATTAAAAGGTCCATATCGACTTCGCAGACGTGTGGGCTTTGACGGAATTCAAATTGGTCGCGTGTGCGCGATGAATTTGGTGCATATCCGTTAAAATTTACCATATTGGCCTTTTTGCAAATTTGTCAATTACTTTATGCATGTTCATCATCTCGAGACGAAACTTATGCCATTAGAATTATTTTATTTTTTGGATCCTGTATGCCAAGTTTGGTCCGATTCTGAGAAGGTCGATCGGAATGCTATTTTGGCAGGCCAGCGACCCGATCCAACGGGCGAATTTGTGCACGGCTCACCGAAATCCAACTTTGGACATACGGTTGGGTTCGTCTCGTCAAACTAGACTCCATATAGTTTGATGACTTTAGAGAACCTAGGTACTGGCATGCATTTTGGTACAAAACGGGTCCAACGTCGGACATTATTTTGGTCCAAAATTATCGTTTTGCCCTTGTATCCAGAATTGGACTTAAGGATAGGCTATTCTAGCTAATTTGACTATTCTGAAAATGTTGGTAATATTTGTTTCAGCATTAAGAGACTATTGTGCGAGTTGACCATTCGTGGCTTATTGAGTGGTTTGTAGTTTTGATTTTCTCAGCTCAAGACCTCAGACGAGTACATTCTCTAATATTTTTCATTTCTTTGATATCTACTATATCTGATTCAGTTGTAGTATTTTACTTGATTCTCGACACGTGGATACACAGACTAAGATACGTTAAATCTTGTCATAAGATATTATTCCTGGTTTATCCGGTATATGAGTACAATGTTCGATCTTGTTTTCTGTACTTGTATAGACACATGTTTAGGAGTGGGTTAGCCTCCTGCTTTCAAATTGCGTGTCATGATGTGTCATGGTTGATCCATTATACTATTCGGGGGATTTGGAGAGTTATTAGAGGTTATGTGATCAATACCCATCCTGTCACTTATTTCTATGCTGGCTCCATCTTCACTGCACGTAGGGTGTAGCCAGATCCTATATTTCTTGTGCTCGCTTTCCAGGTTAGCCGGTTGACCCTAATATGCATTTTCTGTGATAGTCGGTCAAATGGAACAGTCTGATCCTGACCCAAGCCGATCACATAATGTTCTAATATCTCATAGCACTTTCTTTTTTTATATTTACATCATACCGGAGATTATTTTTTACTATTTATATTCTATTTTTACCTTATATCTCACCCTGACTTGACATCCAGTCCACTTTACTATTTTTACTTCTAATTTGACATTCTATCTTGTATTTTATTATAGTTATCTCTTATAGTATTTGTCAATTCACATGGAACTGCTATTGGCGTTTGTACTTGCTCATATCCTGACAGGATAACCTCCGTTGTTTCTCAGAGGAATTAGATGCAAATTGCCCGACCTACTACGGGTTTGGCATAGATGGATTCTACGACCAGCACCTGTAGTGACTTAGTTTAGCTAGATTTTGACTGGATTATATTCCAGCTCGATACTTTGAGACTTGTAGTATTTATTTGGGGTCTCTTGTTATGTCTTTAAATTATGAACTTGTGATTATGACTCAACACTATTTCAAACTATTTATTTCATCTTTATCTTTATCATCGTAATTATCTTCTTTAGAATTATGTGATTGAGTTGTGATTATATTTCTCCGTGCATAGATGATAGGTTATATTGTTGAGTCTTAGATACTATATGTTCTAGATAACCCTTACAGCATTCTACTTCCGATGCTATAACGTAGGATGGACGTACCCACGTGTTCGATAAATAGGGTACGGATCGTGACACATTTTATGGTGTCCCATGCAGGTCAGTGTCGCAACTAGTACGATTCTATAATAATACTCGACTTAAAGTACTAATTACGAGCCTGCTATTAGGATGTAGGTTCTAGGTTATGATAGGAGTTACTCAATCACAGTTAGGACTTTTGAGAGATTTCTAGGTTGACCCTTGAGAATCTTGGTTGAACGTCAATTTGAAATCCTTTCCCTTTTTTTTTTGTTCACCTTTGCTCCTTGTTATTGAATTTGATTTTTGTTGGATCATAGTTGACTTGATTGTTCATATAGAGATGAATTTTATGGCCTGAATTACGATATCTTCTGATGACATATATTGACGGGAATAATAGGGAAGGTAAACGTCTACTTGGTTATGGAACATGGAGTTTATCGTAGCTATATTAGCCGGCATAAAGAAAATATAGAGACCTGACTAAGGATGTACATATCTTGGTCATGAGATTTAAGATTTCTCATAGCTATACTAGTCGGCGTAGCGAGGATTTCAGATGACATGATTATAGAGGTGCATACCCAGTTATGGAATCTACCGTTTATCGCAGCTTTGCTTACTAGCGTGGCGAGGATTTTGAGTATCATGATTTTGGACAGACGCGTATGATTATCAGATTGTATCTTGGGAAGGGTCCAAACATGTCATCTGTATCATTTCACTTCTGTTATTATAGATTTTGTTCCATCGTCAATTAGCTTAGAAGTAGGGATACATTCAGTTCTTTAGTCCAGGTCCTTATGGAGTCTCATTTCATTATAGCTTCTTCGTAGTGTAATGGTTTGGTGACTTGCAATTGGTCTGTGTCCTTGAGTACTACTATTAATAGTTTAGAGTATGGTTAGGAAGTAATTGTATATGATTTTGATAATTAAATATAGATAAGAACCCTAGAGTGATAAATAAGTATCAGGTAGGAGTTGCACCTGGTACCAGAATAGGAGGACTACCCTAGTAGAAAGAGCCAGAGAATTTCAAGTGTTATAGAAGTTTAGGCACCAACATTTTAAGTGACTAGTTAGAGGAGGGACATGAGTAACCTAGTATAGGAGTATCGTCCAAGTATCATACAGAGTTGTTAGTGCCGTGTGTAGACATTATCAAGACTTGGGTAGACACCCTAGAGAGAGTGTTCTAGATAGATGAGTGTATCAATAGAGTGTATGATTAAGCAGTGTTGGGTGATAGAGGAACTAAGGCAGACAACAGAAGATAGTATCCTGTAAGGTATGGTATATTATTCTAGATAGTTTGTGTCAGGGATTTGAGTATGCCCATGGCCTGGAACCATAGTGTACCGGTAGTATTATAAGAGGTAACTACCGGAAGAGCCAAATTTTGAGTTCGCCAAGGGAGTAGCTGAGCCGAGAGATGGTTTCTATGGAGCTATGTTGGCGGGACAGGAACGGGACAGGAATTGCCACATCCATTGATAGCAGGATTCTTAGATTTTTTTCTGATGAGTTGCCGAAAATGCTGCCAGTCAGGGATGTTGAGTTCTCTATAGACTTGGTGTCGGGCGCTGAGCCTATCTCGCAGCATGTCTATAGGATCAACAACAATGAGTTTGCAGAGCTGAAGAAGCAAGTCGACGAGCTGCAGGACAAAGGCTTCATCAGATCCAGTTCTTCACCTTGGGGCGCACCTGTTCTGTTTATATCGAAGAAGGATGGGATGGTACGCATGTATGTCGACTACGGAGCGCTTAACAACCTCACTATCAAGAATAAGTACCCGTTGCCGAGGATTGACGACTTGTTAGACCAGTTGAGCGGTGCGAAGGTATTCTCGAAGATAGACTTGAGGTCCAGTTACCATCAGCTGAAGGTGAAGAAGGAGGATATTCTGAAGACGACTTTTTGGACTCGGTACGGCTAGTACGAGTTCACTGTTATGCCATTTGGGTTGACCAATGTCCCAGCGGTATTCATGAACTTTATGAACAAGGTATTCCATCAGTATATTGACAAGTTCGTAGTGGTCTTCATAGATGACATCTTGATCTACTCGAAGACACTGGAGGAGCACGAAGAGCATCTGCAGATTATGCTAGAGACTCTCAGGAAGGAGCAGCTATATAGGAAGTTGTCGAAGTGCGAATTCTTCCTAGAGAAGGTAGAGTTCTTGGGTCATGTTGTGACCGAGCATGGGATGTCAGTGGACCCGAAGAAGATTTTAGTAGTGGAGTCTGGGTCCATACCAAGCTCAGTCGTCGAGATTCGGAGCTTTCTGGGTATGGCAGGCTACTTTCGAAAATTCGTTCAGGATTTCTCTCGGATTACAGAGCCGATGACTAGACTTACCAGAAAAGACGTGGAGTTCATTTGGACCAAGGAGTGTCAGACTGCCTTTGATGAGCTGAAGAAGAGGTTAACCATAGCTCCTATCTTGACGTTGCCATCTTGGACTAGTGGTTTCACTATCTACAGTGACGCATCTAGGAAGGGCTTGGGTTGCGTTCTTCAGCAGCACATGAAGGTGATTGCCTATGCATCAAGGTAGTTACGTCCTCATGAGAAGAACTACCCTACCTATGATCTCGAGTTGGCAGATGTTATCTTTGCTTTGAAGCTGTGGAAGCACTACCTGTATGGAGAGCGAGTTGAGATCTTCAAGGATCATAAGAGCTTGAAGTACGTGTTCACCCAGAAGGAATTGAACATGAGGCAGAGGCGGTGACTAGAACTGATGAAGGACTTTAATATTTCGTTGTAGTACCATCTAGGAAAGGTTAACATAGTTGCAGATACCTTGAGCAGGTATCCAGTCATTATGTATTTGACGACAGATAGTCATCTATTGGCCGATTTGGATAGTTTTGGGTATCGAGGTGATTGTTTCGGGCATAGAGATTCAGATGTGGGGTTTACAGATTCAGTCTATATTGATGGACAAAGTCAGATCAGCATAGTTTGATGACGTGGGCCTGAGGAATATCAGGGAGCAGGTGCAGGTAGGATTGCTAGACGATTTCTCTAGAGCCAAAGATGGGTCATTAAGGAACAATTCTAGGTTGTGCGTTTCGAATGGAGAGCTTCAAGAGGAGATTCTACATGAAGCGCATCGTTTCCAGGACTTCCTGTATCCCGGAGCCAACAAGATGTATAAAGACCTGAGCAAGCACGTATGGTGGTATGGCCTAAAATGAGAGGTAGCTTAGTTTGTTTCTCGATGCTTGGTGTGCCAGCAGGTAAAATCCGAGAGACAGAGTGTAGGTGGTCTGCTTCAGCCACTACCTATTCCAGAGTGGAAGTGGGAGCACATCACTACGGACTTTGTGTCTGGACTTCTACGATCTCCAGGAGGAAAAGACGTGATTTGGGTTATCGTTGATAGATTGACCAAATTAGCCCACTTTTTGCCTTTCAAGGTGGGACTGTCTACGGAGAAGCTGGCAGAGATATACGTACGTCAGATAGTCAGATTGCACGGAGTTTAGGTAAGTATAGTCTCAGATCGGGATAGTCATTTCACTTTCCACTTTTGCAGGAGTTTTCATACTAGCTTGGGCACCCAGCTCAAGTTCAGTACCGCGTATCACCCCCAGATGGACGTACAGTCAGAGAGGACCATCCAGACACTCGAGATGTCGCCATTCGAGGCTCTATACAGACGGAGATGTCGCACTCCTTTGTCATGGGATATTGAGTATTGCTTGGCCCGGAGATGATGGTCGATACAGCAGAGAAGGTTAAGTTGATCAAGGATAGACTTCGGGTGGCTCAGGACAGACAGCGATATTGGGCGAATAGCCACCGGAGATCGTTAGAGTTCGGGTTAGTATCAGTTTTTCTGTTTGTCCTTGCTTGTGATTGTTTGTTTAGGTTTTGTGTGTTGATTCTTTTATTGTGTCTAGGTTGGCAATATGGTGTTCCTGAGAATTTCTCCGACACGGGGCATGATTTGTTTTGGCCGGGCGGGAAGCTTAGTCCGGGTTTCATCGAACCTTTCACTATCCTTGGAAGGGTCGGTGCAGTAGCCTATCGACTGTACTTGCCAGCTACGCTCGAGGGAGTTCATAACGTGTTCCATGTGTCGTAGTTGAGGTGATATGTGGCAGATCCTAGCCATGTATTGGATAATTCTGCGATAGAGGTGGGGCCTCCTCTCAACTATCCAGAGCAGCCTATGGAGATTCTGGATCGTCGGGAGAAAGTGCTCCGGAACCAAGTTATACCCTTGGTTCGTGTCACATGGAGATATCACTCTCCAGACGAGTCTACCTGGGAGAGAGAGGACGAGATGCGGGAGCGTTACCCTTATCTCTTCGAGCCTTGAGGTATTATTCTCTTGTTCTTGCTTGTGTTTCTTGTGTTAGTTTGCTATAATTTCGAGGACAAAATTTTTTTTAGGTGGATGGATTTGTCACCCCCACTATCCTAGATAGGGTTATATTAGTCATTTACATTATTTTATTATTTAAATATTTTCTTAAGTTATTATTGTTAGTGTATTTACCTTGGTGGTTTAATAAGCATTTTTTTAAAGATAAACATATATATGCAAATGAGTTTTTATTTATAAAACTTTAATATATTTAATAAGTATAGGATACAAAATATTTAGTTTTATTTTCAGATTATTTTATATAAATTAAATATGTATTTATTACATCTATGAGGTATATATTTTTTTTTCTATGAGGTATATATATATATATATATATATATATATATATATATATATATATATATATATATATATATATATATATATATATAAAGGAAGGAAAAAAGGATTAATATAGAAATATTTTTAAGGGGAGAGTAGATAATAGTTTTTATTTATTTAAATAAGTATCAACCGATCAGCCCGCAAACACCCCCCCCCCCCCAAGAGCAGTATCAACCGATCCCAGCCCCTTTAGGCTTCGGCCGAACCCAACCCGCTTTCCCCTTTAAAATTGATCTATCAAGAGAGAAATAGCGAGAGAGAGAGAGAGAGTTTTGTACCAAAACCCTAACCCCAACCCTAGCCGCATACCTCCCCACCTTCGCGTTGATGCTACGGCCTCCTGGACACCGCCGGCGGCCGGCCAACGTCGCGGGACACACGCGCGCGTGTGCGAAAGCACGCAGCAGTAGCAGCCATCGGGGCCGACTTCATGCTCACGGTTTTTCCTCAATGTTTATTCATTTTGCGAACGAATTTCTCTGGTATATAGACAACTTATACATCTTCATCTCACATCAATTAGTTCGTTTTATTTTGCTTTGTACACGATGAAAAATGAGTTCCAAAATGAAGAAAAACCTCGATTTTGTGGGTATAAAAACTGTCCCAAACTCCCTACATTGAGCCCTGATTTCTGTCAAACCAGAGATCAACTTAAAAATCTAATTGGACAGCCTTGTAAACAACATATATGAGATTAAAACCCTTCTGGTAGATTTGATTTTCATCCATTATGCAAAAAGTTATTGTTTGTGAAGTTTGATAAAAAACTGGTTTTTAAAACTTAATTTTTTGAAAAATTGTCCCGATACGACGTGCATCATGACAAACCGGCTACGTAGTCACAAAACGAAAGCATCGAAACATGCGTATCGACTTCGCGGACATGTGGGCTTTGACGGAATACAAATTGGTCGCGTGTGCGCGACAGATTTGGTGCGTATCCGTCAAAATTCACCGTATCAGCCTTTTTGTAAAATTTTCAATTACTTTGTGCATATTCGTCATCTCGAGACAAAACTTGCGCCAACAGAACTGTATCTTTTTTCTAGTCCTGTATGCCAACTGAGAAGGTCGACCGGAATAGCGGGTCAGTGATCCAATCCAACGGGCGAATTTGTGCACGGGCCACCGGAATCCAACTTTGGACATACGGTTGGGTTTGTCTTGTCAACCCATAGACATATAGTTTAATGACTTTATAGACCGTAGGTACTGGCATACTTTTCGGTGCAAAGCGGGTCCAACGGCGGATATCATTTTGGCCCAAAATTATCGTTTTGCCCTTGTATCTTGAATTGGACTTAAGGACAGGCTATTCTAGCTGATTTGACTATTCTAAGAACGTTGGTAATGTCTGTTTCAGCATTATGAGACTTTTGTGCTAGTTGACCGTTCGTGGCTCATTGAGTGGTTTGTAGTTTCGATTTTCTTAGCTTAGGACCTTAGGCGAGTACATTCTCTGATAGTTTTTATTGCTTTGATATCTACTATATCCTATTCAGTTGTACTGTTTTACTTGATTCTCGACACGTGGATACAAAAACTAGTATATGTTGGATCTCGTCATGAGATGTTATTTCTATTTATCCGGTATATGAGTACACTGTTCGATCTTATTTCGTGTACTTGTAAAGACACAAATTTGGGAGTTGGATGGCCCCCTGCTTTTAAATCCCATATCATAACGTGTCATGGTTGGATCTATTATACTATTCGGGAGGTTTAGGGAGTTATTAGAGGTTATGTGATCAATACCCATTCTGTCACTTATTCTTGTGCTGGCTCCACCCTCACTACAAGTTGGGTGTAGCCAGATCCTATATTTCTTGTGCTCGCTTATCAGGTTAGCCGACTTGACCCTATATATGTATTTTATATGATAGCCGATCAAATGGAACAGCCTGATCCTGACCCAAGGCGATCACATAACGTTCTAATATCTCATGGCACTTTTCTTTTTTATATTTACATCATACCTCAGATTACTTTTCACTGTTTATATTCCAGTTTTACCTTATATCTCATTCTGACATGACATCCAGTCCACTTTACTATTTTTACTTCTAGTTTGACATTTTATCTTGTATTTTGTTAAAATCATCTCTTATAGTATTTTTCAATTCACATAAAACTGCTATTGGCATTTGTACTTGCTCATATTCTGACATGATAACCCCTATTGTTTTTCAGAGTACTTAGGTTCAGATTGCCCGACCTACTACGGGTTTGGCATAGATAGAGTCTACGACCAGGACCTGCCTGGGAATCCGATGCTCGTAAAGGACACACCGTCTGTAGTGACTTAGTTTAGCTAGATTTTGTCAGGATTATATTCCAGCTTGATACTTTAAGACTTGTAGTATTTATTTGGGCTCTTATGTTATGTCTTTAAATTCTGAACTTGTGATTGTGACTCAGCACTATCTCAGATTATTTATTTCATCTTTATCTTTTTCTTTTTCATCGTGCTTATCTTCCTTAGAATTATGTGATTGATTTGTGATTATATTCCTCCGTATGGAGATGACATGTTATATTATTGAGTCTTACATACTATTTGTTCTAGATGACCATTACAATATTCTATCGTCGATGTTGCGGCGTAGGCTGGACGCACCCATGTGCTCATGTCCCTAAACTGGGTGCGGGTCGTGACACTGACCAAATTCGGCTTGAGTTTGGCCCGAGTTCTATTGGTGTCAGTTACTTTTAAGTCAGAAACAAGTGGCCCCTTCCTATTCATCTCCTACAAACCCTCAAAACATAGCAGCAGCCGCGCCTCAGCTTCCAAAATGCTAGATTTTCTCCAATCCATTGTGTTGGACATTTTATTTTGATTATTAATAGCATCTTCGTAGTTTAGTTTTCTATATCTTCAGATTCAAATATTCTCAGAAGCTCTACTACATAAAGTCCTTTCGTTCAAGTGCAACCATCTTTTACATCGAAGACTGAAGCAGTTACCGGCGTTCCTTGCATAAGACGGCGTCCTCCTGCTTAGAGTCTTCGTGTCTGTACAAAGTCTAGGTATATCTGTAAACACCTAAGGACAGATGACAAGTAAAAGAACAAGTCAAAAATCAATTACCTATAGAGCGGCATACCGGCGGCATGCTTCGGCATACCGGCGGTATACCGTTTTTAGAGTCCAGAAAGTTGCTGTGACAAAATGTTCGGCATACCGACGGTATACCGTTTTTAGAGTCCAGAAAGTTGCTGTGACAAATTATCGGCATACCGGCGGCATGCTCCAGCATACCGACGGTATACCATTTTTAGAGTCCAGAAAGTTGTTGTGACAAATTATCGGCATACCGACGGCATGCTCCGGCATACCGACGGCATGCTCCGGCATACCGGTAATATACCGTTTTTAACAACCCAAAAGTTGCTGTGACAAATTGTCGGCATACCGATGGCATGCTCCGGCATACCGGCGGTATACCATTTTTAGCGACCCAAAACTTGCTGTGACAAAACGTTGGTATACCGACGGTATATCGCGGCATACCGACGGTATACCGAGTTTCAAATATTTGGTTTTTGAATTGCTCTGACTAGCATTAATGGCTGCATTTAATGCTCTCAAACGGTCATTAATATGACCGTTACTATTTGACCGGTATACCGACGGTATGCCGCTGCATACCGACGGCATGCCAGTCTGCCTGTATCAAGAGCATTAAATGTCACCCACTCTTGGTTTCTCTATAAAAGAAAGCTCTCTCTCTTGAGGCTTTCACTAACTCTTGCCATAAATTTTCCAACAACCAAGAGCTCCACCATTAATACTCTTCCAAGCTTTTAATTGTCATCTTCTCCCAAAGTGATAGAGTATTTAAGAGTTGTAAATTCCGATCTTCACGTGTTAGAAGATCAACAAGTTTCTCTTCTCATTTGTTTGAAGTTGGCGAGCCTTCGTAAGAAAACTCGTGTGTTGAAGTTGGCGAGTCTTCGGATCCAAACTCGTGTTGAAGTTGGCGAGTTCTTCGGATCCAAACTCGTGTGTACTATTTGATATAATAGTGGATTTAAGCCGGAGAGGGTTCTGGGACTGGATTGCATCAAGCGAGGATACCAGGATACATCTTGTGTTTGATCTTCTCTCTTTACTTTTATTTGTCATATATTGCTTCTGTTGCACTAGTTATTTTTTATTTCCCTATTCACCCCCCCCCCTCTAGGGTTCTACAATTGGTATCAGAGCTTTGTTCTCTTGATTTGGATTTACACCCTTTGAGTGATCTATGGCCTCTAACCCTAGTATCAACACCTTCCACAATGAAGGACACTCCACAAATAGGCCTTCCCTATTTGATGGAACCAACTATAACTACTGGAAGATTAGGATGAGCATTTATCTGAAGTCCATAGATTTCGATTTATGGGATTGTGTGATAAATGGTCTTCCTACTCCTTCCAGAGTTATTGATGATATTGCTTCTGACACCCTTCGGGATACACTTACTGAAAACACCAAGAAGCTTGCAAGTCGAGATGCCAAGGCAATGAACGCTCTTTATTGTGCTCTCGACAGTAGTGAATTCAACCGAATCTCTACTTGCAAGACTTCCAATGATATTTAGAAGTTACTTGAAGTCACACACGAGGGTACTTCACAAGTGAAGGAATCCAAGATTAGTAGACTCACGCAAGAATATGAGTCCTTTAAAATGAAGCATGATGAATCTATTACTTGCATGTTTACTCGTTTTTGTGATACTATTAATCCTCTCTCTTCTCTTGGTAAGGAATATCCTGCTCATAAAAAGATCAAAAAAATTCTTAGAGGATTGACGAAAGCTTAGAGTCCTAAAGCTACCGCAATCATTGAGGGGAACGATCAGACGGTCATGAACCTTGAGACCCTCATGGTTAAGCTAATGACTCACAAGCTCGATATGAAGGATCAAGAGGAATCCTCCATACAAGAGAAGGAGAAGGAGAAGACCAAAGATAAGGAGAAATTTCTTGCTCTCAAAGCTACAAAGTCCTACTCCAAGGATAGCTCCGACGACAATGAGTCGGACGACGATGAAGAAATAGCTCTCACAGCTAAGCACTTTCGGAAGTTTCTTAAATTCAACAAAGCCAACCGCTTCAGACGGGACAATGAAGAAGATCCGGCGTGCTATCAATGCAGAAGACCCGAACACATCAAGAGGGATTGTCCGATGATAAGAAAAGACTCAAGCAAGTACAAGAAGCCTAGCAAGGGAAGCTCGTCCTCCAAGAAATTCGCCAACATAAGCATTTGGTGTGAGAGTGACGCAAGCGACTCTGACAACGACAAAGAGTGCAAACACAATGCCAACGTTTGTCTCATGGCAACCGATGAGGTACTTGATGATCTCTTCCTAAATACTCTTACTTATGATGATTTGGAGAAAGCTATCCTTGAATTGCATGAAGAGCACAAAGGTGTTAGGAATAAATATAATAAATCTCTAAAAGAGATTGATGCTCTTCAACTAGAAGTAGAAAGACTCTCAAGCATCATTATTGACGTAAAGAGAAAATCTCCTGCTTCTGACACGGATGAAATAGAGTCTTTGCGACTCAAGTTTCAAGAATCTCTTGACACCATCAAGAAAAAGGATGATGAGATTCAATCCATGAGAAGCTCTTATGAATTTGCTATGCACAAAGTTCAAGATGCTAATAGGAGAGAATATGACACTTCTATTAAGTATAATGATCTTCTTCTACAGAGTAAGAAATTAGGTAATAAGAACACCACTCACATGTATGCTCCGAGACACCTCCACACTCATCATAATACTAGACATACTTCTTACATGAACACTACACACAAATCCTTTTCTAACACAAGAAAATGACCTTTTGTTAAGAAAAATACTTCGCATCATGCTTTTTATTATCATCATCATAATACTAATATTAGAGCTCCTTGCACTAGAGATTCACATATGCATGATTCTCACATTTCTTCTTCTAAATCCTCTATGATTTGCAATTACTGTGGTTTGCATGGACATACGACCAATTATTGTCATACAAGAAAACTTGTTGACAAGAAAGTTTTTATGTGGGTTCCTAAGACTAACACTCAAGGACCCATAAGATCATGGGTACCAAAATGTTCATCTTCAACTTATGTTGTAGGTGAAGAGTCCTTCTCATGCTAGAAGCAAGTGGATTCTTGATAGAGGTTGTTCACGGCACATGACCGGGGATGCTTCATTATTTACAACGCTATCGATGAAGAAGGAAGGACACGTCTCTTTTGGTAACAATCTTAAAGGTCACATTATAGGGAATGGTAATATAGGTTCCCCTCCTTATCCATGTATTAAGAATGTGTGTCTTGTTACTAATCTTAAACACAATCTTCTTAGTATTAGTCATCTTACCGATAATGGTTATGATATCAAGTTTGTTAAGCTCAAATGCTTCATTACCGATAGCTCCAATGGATCTATTGTGTATGAAGGGATTAAAGAAAACAATATCTATGTTTTATATCTTGTTGAAGACACTAACAATGACAGGTGCTTAGTTGCTAAAAACGATGAGAGTTAGCTTTGGCACATGAGGCTTGGACACGCCAACATGGATACCATCTCTCGTCTTGCTACAAAGAAGCTCGTAAGAGGACTCCCAAGTATCCCGTTCAAAAAGGATATGGTGTGTGAAGAATGCGAGAAGAGTAAGTTAACTAAGTCTTCTTTCAAATCAATCAACTATGTGAGTACTTCTAGACCTCTTCAACTTATCCATATGGATCTTTTTGGTCCTAGTAGAGTTGCTAGCCTTGGAGGCAAGCTTTATGCTTTTGTTTTAGCTGATGATTTTTCGAGATTCACTTGGGTTAGTTTTCTAGCTTGCAAAAGTGACACTTTTCGTAAATTTGTTAGCTTTTGTAAACGTGTTCAAAATGAGAAAGATTTTTCTATTAACAAAATTAGAAGTGATCATGAAGGAGAATTTGATAATGCCGATTTCAAAAGATTTTGTGAAAAAAAACGGTTTTGGATATGATTTTGCTTGTCCACGAACTCCTCAACAAAATGGTGTTGTGGAGAGAGAATAAAACCCTTGGCGATATGGCCCGGGTTATGTTAAACCAATATAAGCTCTCCCAATATTTTTGGACAGAAGCCGTTAATACGGCATGTCATGTTATAAATAGGGTCTTGATTAGACCTATTTCTAAGAAGACTCCTTATGAGCTTTGGTTTGACAAAATTTCCTCTATTGAATATTTTAAAGTTTTTGGTTGTAATTGTTTTATTTTGAATATCAAGGATAACCTAGGCAAGTTTGAAGAAAAAGCCTATGAAGGAATATTCCTTGGATACTCTACTCATAGTAAAGCTTTTCATGTTTTTAATAAAAGAAGTCTTGTTGTCGAAGAGTCAACCAATGTCTCTTTTAATGAACTCAACTCTTCTACATTCTCCTCTTCCGAGGATATTGATGACATCTCGTTTGGGTTGGAGAACTCCTTTATTAAAGATCGTCCATCTTCATCTAACAATGAAGTTGTGACTCCATCAAAAGAGTCTCCTCCTCTCGAGCCTCCTCAAAATGATCTCCCAAAAGAATGGAGATTTGTCACCAATCATCCTAAGAAGCTTATCATTGGGGATCTGTCATGACCCGCACCCTAGAGTAGGGGCACGAGACGTGAATACGTCCAGCCTACGCCGCAGTGTCGGCGGTAGAACGCTGTCCTAGGTCTCAACATCTAACAGTTTATCTCTAAGCAGTTTATACTCCCCGAACGGGGGTAACATAGTAATAACAACTCAATCACAGCTAAGGAAAAGATAGCACGATATAAAATAGAACTCAAGGAAATAAGGAGATGAAATAGTCTAAGATAATCCCAACAATATCCAGAGAAATACAACTCAGCTACAGCATGAATGAATATACAACTGATCTCCAAATAAAGGGTCTAGCTAAAACATGATCCAACTACAAATAGATAAAAGCCTAACTATCTAGTCTAGGCAGTCGGGGGAAAGTCCTCAGCTACTGCTGGATCCTCCTGAGGGTCCAGCTCACAAGTGTCATCTAGGGCTGCCCCGTAGTAGGTGTCCAGGCCAGCCTCCTCCTCGTCCTCTGTAATATTTTCAACAGGTCCAGTCAGGACAGGAGCGAGCACAGTACATCTCAACAATTCATAGCAGGTTAGAAAATATGAACATGCAGTAAAGTAAGATACAGGTACTGAAAGAAAAACAGTAAAACAGGAAGAGCTGTAATAGAATATCTACTATACATAGAGATCTAGCAGTGACTAGTGAGTCAGAGTACAACATGAACATGTAAATGGCCTGGGATGATTCAATAAAGACACTACGGAATGATTCAATGAAGATACTACTGGTGTATTATTTACATGTCCACTTCTACTCTCCCGTACCCCCAATCAATACATAAGGATCCAGCCAGGTTATGTTATATGATTCCATGCAAGGCCCGCGAAGGGGGATACATGGATGTCCCATAAATGGGGAGTCTGGGGGTTACCCAACTGTGTAGGATTCAAGAGACTCTGTGATCATGAGGGTACATGTCACAAGTAATCAAGTGAACCAAGAGCATAGTGATACGCCATGTCAGTGAAACGCACAGAATACGTAGTACCCGATGCTCCCTAAGGATAACATCTCAAGAAAGGATCCATATAGTACCAATCCGTGTGACCGTCGTGACAGTACAAGTAAAGTAATCTACTGCAGGAAATAATTCTAAGCAAGATATGAAATGATCAGAGAATGTACTCGCCTGTAACTGAGTGTCCGATATGAATCGTACTGTCCAAGGAGTGGTGTCTGGCTCCTAAACAGAACAGCACAAGTCACAACAAGTCCAGAATGGTAAAATGAAGCTCTACAATGCATTCTACATGAATCTAGGTCAATCTAGACCAAAGTCAACTCTTGGTCAACTTTGGTCAACCCTAGAAGTCAAACTAGGTCAACCAAGTCAAACTAGTCTAACTAGGTCTAACAAGTTATTTCTAAGTCCAACTAGACTACACAAGTCAATTCTGTGCCCATTAGTCTAATAGACATACCATAGGCCAAAAGCACATATATACCCATACCATATCACATATGAAAGTTTATGAATATCCCTACATACATATAAGCTAGTATATCAATAGGCCTACATAATGATATTTATATGCAATCACACATTTACAAGAGAAGAATAATATATATATATATATATATATATATATATATATATATATATATATATATATATATATATATATATATATATATATATATATACATATATATGATTCACACATATGTGAAATACATAAAGGTATATACCAAGCATAAAAAGGGGCACTCAAGTGCATATGTGTATGTGTGTGTGGGCTAGAATGAAAACACATGAGTGTGTGTGGTGTAGAGACAAATGTGAGTGTGTGAAGTAGGTCACCAATGTGATAGGCTTCTCATAACAAAATCAAAATTCAGATTTGCACTTATGAAATCAAATGACAGTCCCAAGCTAAACCCAGGTTTCACTCATCCACACAACTCAGGTTTTGATCCTCAAGTGATATATGTTGAATCAATAGATCAACAATTCATGAATCACATAATAAACCAAATAACAGTTTTAAACCATAACTCAAAACTCAGATATGAACTTTCAATTGGACAGTCCACATATGCAAAATTCGGAATTGGTCACACTCTTAAGTGGATCTCAGGTTTTTGGTTTATGGATTCAAACACATAATATAGCAGCTGCTAATTTACATGAAAAAGGAAGGGAAATCAATCCTTGAATTCTTGACAGTACATAAGGTAAACAAAACAAGGAAGAACAAACTTCATATCTCAGTTTTTACCCAAAACAGTCCCCAAAATAAGTTCCAGAATTCAGTCCCTATACATCTCTATTTCAAACCAAAATTGACACACCACAAGCAAACATCTAGTCACACACATTAGAGCTTAGATAACAAGTAATTAATAGCAATTGTGGGTTAAAAATGATGCCAAAAGTCGAGATTAAAAACCTAGAAACAAAACTCCAAAATTGGACTGATACTCTATATTTTTGAAATGGGGAAGTCGTGTTTTAAGCATCAAAACTAAATTAAACATCTAAACAGTGGTTGGTAATAAGTCTACACATATTATACGTATTGTACAAGTGGTTTGTGTCCACATTTGTGGACACAAACGTGTCCAGTACACTAAAACCCAGAATCGGGTAAAATCTGGACACTGGGTTTGGGACAGCGTCGTGCGGCCGTGCACGCGTGTCGTGCACCCGACACAGGCCTCCCCAAGCCTCGTGTTCATGCAAGGGGATGCGCCTAGGGTAGGGCTAGGTGCTTGACACCCTGAATCGTATCATATTGTGTCGTGTCCAAAGTTGTGAAGCCGTGTCAGTGGCAAATAAATCTGTGCACAGTGACAGTGTTTTCCCCGTACGTGGTCGATATCTCACCAACCCGACCACGAGAGGTCGTGAAAATTTGTATGTGGGGTGGCAGAGGATGCCCCTAGCCATCCACAAAATTTTGTGTCAAACCAGTTCGTGTCGTGTCCACAGGAGACCCCGATATGTCGGGGAATACTGTAACCCACGTGCGCGCGTATCACCCGCATGTGCACGTGTCCGATTCGACACGACACAACAATAAATCCACCTCAGTCTATTGGAAACATGTAAGCAACATAAAAACAATATTTTCCATTCAAAAATTATTCGAAAATAACAAGCACAACTCCTCATTGGCATTACATCAAACACATTGCATACGGAACTGATACGTGTCCTGAACGGACACGAATCCAAGGTCACAAGACACGAAACCCATCCAGACCTTAGGGGGGACCCTTAGGGCTTCCTATTGGTGAAGACAAAATGGAAATCCATTGGGAAATGGGGAAGTTACCTATTGGTGCACAATGAATAGAAAAGTCCTCAAATAGAAGAAACTCCTCAAGCCTCCAAGCTCCACAAATTGTTATTTCCCTACAAATAAAATATACCAGCAGCAAGAGGAAGAAATTTAGGTCCTAATGGAATTGGTTTGAAGGAAAAAGGATTTGAAATGGATTTTTAAGGATTTTAGGAAGATGGGACTCACCTCTTTCCTTAGAACTTTGAAGAACCCTAAAAGAGGCTAGCCCTAGAAATTAGGAGTGTATTTATAATGGAGGAATCCCTAGGTTCAGCTAGGGTGGCTGACCACTTGGCTTTGGGTTAGGATTGAGCTAGGTTTGGCTAGTCCTAACTAGTTTAGTCACAAAATGACTTGTGTAATCACAAGCCATTTATCAAATAACTTGATTTCTAAATTCCTAATTCAAGTTCTAATAAATCACTAACCACTAACTTGAGTCACACTAGGTTAGACTAGGGTCCACTTGACCTAACCAAGCCCAACTAACTATGGTTAGTTCCTAGGTTAGTCTACAAGAGTCAAAACTAGTCCAAAATCAAACTAGTCCAAATAAATCCAAAATAAATCCTAAAAATTCCCATAAATTCTAACTAATACTAATAAATTTTATTTACCCCAAAAATGACAAATTTACCCTCAAACTAGAAATGTGGTAGTGACAAATCTACCCTCCTTAAAAGAATTTCGTCCTCGAAATTGAAAGGCGAAATGCAACTGATGAGAAGGATAGAAGGTATACCTCACGGTCCAAAAAGATAGGGGTACCGCTCGCGCATCTCATCCTCCCGCTCCCAGGTAGACTCTCCTGGAGAATGATGCCTCCATGCGACACGTACCAAGGGCATCACCTGGTTCCTCAGGACCTTCTCACGCCGATCCAGAATCTCCACTGGCTGCTCTGGATAGCTGAGAGAAGGGCCCACCTCAATCTCCGAATGATCGAGTACATGGCTAGGGTCAGCCACGTACCGTCTCAACTGTGATACATGGAATACGTTGTGGACCCCCACAAGTGCAGGCGGCAAGTCTAGCCTGTAAGCCATATCACCGACTCTCCCGCTGATAACGAAAGGGCCGATGAAGCGCGGGCTAAGCTTCCCGCCTCCACCAAAACGTATCGTACCACGAGTCGGAGATATCCTCAAGAAAACCTGGTCTTCGACCTAATCACAAGCAAGATCTCAATTAATAATAATAAATAAACATGATCAAAATCACAAACAACAACCTAAATCTAATCATACTCTAAACTGTACCTCAAACTCCAAGGGCCTCCGGTGGCTATCGGCCCAGTGCCGATATCTGTCTTGCGCCACGCGAAGTCTGTCCCTGATGAGCTTCACCTTCTCGGCCGCATCCACAATCATCTCTGGCCCCAGCAAAGCTCGCTCACCAACATCATCCCAGGATAAGGGTGTACGGCACCTACGCCCGTACAGAGCCTCGAAAAGTGACATCTCGATGCTGGCCTGGAAGCTATTGTTATAGGCAAACTCCACCAAATGAAGATGATCCTCCCAGGAACCTCCAAAGTCCAGAACGCACGTCCGCAGCATATCCTCAAGAGTCTGAATAGTCCGCTCTGACTGTCCGTCCGTCTGGGGGTGGTATGCAGTACTAAACTTGAGCTGAGTGCCCAAGCTGGTCTGCAGACTCCTCCAGAAATGGGAAGTAAAACGGCTATCCCGATCTGAGACGATGCTGACCGAAACTCCGTGGATCCTGACTATCTGTCGCATATACATCTCCGCCAGTCTCTCTGTAGACGTACCCACCTTGAATGGCAAAAAGTGGGTCGATTTAGTCAACCTGTCAACGATGACCCAAATCGCGTCTTTCCCTCCTGGAGTACGCGGCAATCATGAAACGAAGTCCATCGTGATATGCTCCCATTTCCACTCAGGAATGGGCAGCGGCTGCAACAATCCACCGGGCCTCTGCCTCTCTGCCTTGACCTGCTGACAGACCAAGCATCTAGCTACGAAGTGGGACACCTCCCGCTTCATTCCTGACCACCATACATGCTCCCGCAGATCTCGGTACATCTTGTTGGCACCCGGGTGAATAGAGTACTACGATCTGTGGGCCTCCTGCATAATCTGCTCTCTGAGCTCCCCGCTAGGCACACATAACCTGGCACCGTGCCTCAGGGCACCATCCGCTGCAAGTGAGAACTCAGGATCTCCCACTCCAATACTGATCTGCTCTCTGATACTCTGAAAAGCCACATCCTCGAACTGGGCCGCCTTGATCCTATCCACCAAATCTGACTGAATCTGCATCCCCCATAGCTGCATCTGCACTCCCGGCACGATCACCTCAATCCCCAGGCTCTCCAAGTCGGCAAGCAAATGCCGATCCATGGTAAAACACATGGCTGTCGGATACCTACTCAAGGCATCGGCAACCACGTTGGCCTTCTCTGGATGATACTGCAGTGCAATGTCGAAGTCCTTCATCAACTCCAACCATCTGCGCTGTCTCATGTTCAACTCCTTCTGAGTGAACACATACTTTAGGCTCTTGTGATCTGTGAAGATCTCCACCCTCTCACCATATAGATAATGCTTCCACAGCTTCAAAGCAAAAATCACTGCTGCCAGCTCCAGGTCGTGGGTAGGGTAGTTCTTCTCGTGGGAACGTAACTGCCTGGAAGCATAGGCAATTACCTTTCCGTGCTGCTGCAACACACAACCCAGCCCCTTCCCTGAAGCATCACTATAAATAGTGAATCCACCTGATCCTGCAGGCAACGTCAGAATCGGAGCTGTCGTCAGCCGCTTCTTCAGCTCATCAAAAGCTGCCTGACACTCCTCTGACCATACATACTCAGTATCCTTCCGGGTCAACCGTGTCAACGGCTCTGCAACTCGGAAGAAATCCTGCACAAATCTCCGGTAATATCCTGCCAGCCCCAGGAAGCTCCTGATCTCTGCAACTGAAGTCGGCGCTGCCCATGCCTCAACTGCTACAATCTTCTTGGGGTCAACTGAGATACCATCTCCAGTCACAACATGCCCCAAGAAATCCACCTGGTCCAAGAAAACTCACACTTGGAGAGTTTTCCATAAAGCTGCTCCTTCCTGAGAATCTCCAGCACTATCCGCAGATGCTCCTCGTGCTCCTCCTCAGTCTTGGAATAGATCAAGATATCATCAATAAACACTACTACAAACTGATCCAGATACTGATGGAACACCTTGTTCATAAGGTTCATAAACACAGCTGGTGCATTGGTTAGTCCAAACGGCATAACCAAAAACTCGAACTGTCCATACCGCGTCCTGAAAGCGGTCTTGGAAATATCCTCCCCCTTCACCTTCACCTGGTGATATCCCGACCTCAGATCAATCTTGGAAAATACCCGAGCTCCGCTCAACTGGTCAAATAGATCGTCGATCCGCGGCAGTGGATATCTGTTCTTGATCGTGAGGTTGTTGAGTGCCCTATAGTCAATACACATGCGTACTGACCCATCCTTCTTCGGCACAAACAACACTGGTGCACCCCATGGCGACAAACTCGAGCGGATGAAGCCCTTGTCCTGTAGCTCATCCACCTGCTTCTTCAGTTCCACCAGCTCGCTATTGTTCACCCGATAGACATGCTGAGAGATAGGCTCCGCTCCTGGAACCAAGTCTATCGAGAACTCTATGTCTCTGTCTGGTGGCAGTCCCGGCAACTCCTCCAGGAAAACATCCATATACTCTACTATCAAGGGGTATGGAATCGTCTGCTCCTCGACCGAAACTCCACAGAAGACTCCGCTGCTCTGCTTTGCCTGACGTCTGGAGTACTCGAACTCTGGCTCCCCCGGCGCTCTGAACAGAACTCTACCCCCTCTGCAATCAATGCTGGTGTGGTACCTGCTCAACCAATCCATGCTTAGTACTATATCGTAGTTCGGCAATGGCATTACGAGCAGGCTCACCTCCAACTCACGGCCTCCTAAAACTACTCTCCGACCCTTACAAACATCACGCACGAGGATAATACCACCCCCGGTCGTGATCTTGTAAGTCCTAGGCAACGATTTAGCTATGATACCGTGTCTAATTGCAAAAGATACAGATATGAAGCTATGCGATGCACCAGAATCAACAATGCAAATGCTGGACTGGAGTCGAGAAGAATCGAACTTGCTATCAGCTCTCCTATCGCCTCTGCATCCTCAGCTGCCATGGCGAAAGCTCGCCCCTGCTGGCCTCCCCTGGCCTGCTGCTGGTGCTGGACAAACCTCTGCTGCTGCATCGGCAGGGCTGGTCCCCGCTGCTGTCCTGCTGGAGCCCTGGCTCCTCCTCCTGGGCCTGCTCGTACTACGCGGCACTCCCTCATCTGATGGTCTGCTGAACCACACTTCAGGCAGTGGCCCAACCTCCTCCGACACTCACTGGCTACATGCCCGGGCTTTTTGCAATAGGCACAAGTAACAATCTGCCTCTGTCCCTGCTGGTGCTGCCTCTGCTGCTGCTGCTGAGGGGCTGGCCTCTGCTGAATCGGCTGAGGCTGAAACTGCCTCGGCTGCTGATACTGAAAGTGAGGCCACTTGGCCTAGCCTCCGCTGCTGCTGCTACCCTCAACTGGGTCTCTCCCTCTCTTGAGCCTAAGCTCAAGGTCATCCTCTGCAGCTAGTACGTCCACCAGTATCTCCTCAAATGTAGTACCGCGGGCGTTCTTGGTGTAGGACTTGACCTCATTTACCAAGCCCTTCCGGAACCTCCGGGCCTTCGTCGCCTCCGACAAGTCCTCTACAAATCTGCCCAGGCGGCAGAACTCTCCTGCATACTCCTCCACAGACTGGCTCTCCTGAACTAGGGCCTCGAACTGAGTCTCGAGGGCTCCCAGCGCTGCCTCTGGGAAGAACTTCTCCTTGAACAGCTTCTTGAATGCTGCCCAAGTCTGTCCTGCTGTGCCGACCCTCGGGTCGGTCTGGTACCATGTCCGGGCCAGATCCTGCATCATGCTGGCCGCTGCCTCTATCTGGAGCCTCGTCGGAATCTCAGCCAGCTTGAAGATCTCCTCCATATGCTCGATCCACTCATCGGCATACAGGATCCCCTCTGTCCCGCGAAAGTCCCTCAGGTGCATCTTCTGGAAGTCTTGGATGCCTTTCTCCCGTGGCTGGTGCGGCTGCTGGACTGCTGCTGGCTGAGCCGCTACTCTCTCCACTGCTGTCACTGCCAGCTCAATGCCTCGAGTAAGCTCTGTCGTCTGCCTCTGCTGCTGTCCCTGCTGACCCTCCATGTACTGCCTGAAGAAGGCTAGCAGCTGCACTGCATCTATCGTCCCTGGAGGTGGCTGCTGGTAAGGATCCTCTGGGATAACCGGGTCCTGCCTCCGAGCCGGTAGGTGCATGTCCCCTGCTGCGACTGCCGAGGTCTCCACACGAGCTGAGGTCGCAAGAGCTGCAGTCTCCTGGCCTCACCGTACTGGCTGAAAGGTAGCAGTCCCCTCTATAGCATCCTCAGGAACGGCACGCTGTGATCGAGTCTCTACCATCCTGAAGATAGACAAACAAGAGTATCAATTTCTGAAAAAGAAGCAAAATAACAAAGACGGACAATTATAATTCAAAGGATTAGCTGACAAAAGGATTTAGATGGTAATAAAAGAAATTTTCCTAAAGTGATTGAGTATCTTAAAATTAATGTCCTATATCCTATAGCAGGCTGCAGTGATACTCTTGTTCGAGTACCACTACACTTCTAGTCTCGACCTGCATGGGCCACCACTAAAAATGTGTCACGACCCGTACCCTAGAGTAGGGGCACGAGACGTGAATACGTCCAGCCTACGCCGCAGTGTCGGCGGTAGAACGTTGTCCTAGGTCTCAACATCTAACAGTTTATCTCTAAGCAGTTTATACTCCCCGAACGGGGGTAACATAGTAATAACAACTCAATCACAGCTAAGGAAAAGATAGCACGATATGAAATAGAACTCAAAGAAATAAGGAGATGAAATAGTCTAAGATAATCCCAATAATATCCAGAGAAATACAACTCAGCTACAGCATGAAAGAATATACAACTGATCTCCAAATAAAGGGTCTAGCTAAAACATGATCCAACTACAAATAGATAAAAGCCTAACTATCTAGTCTAGGCAGTCGGGGGAAGTCCTCAGCTACTGCTGGATCCTCCTGAGGGTCCAGCTCACAGGTGTCATCTAGGGCTGCCCCGTAGTAGGTGTCCAGGCCAGCCTCCTCCTCGTCCTCTGTAATATTTTCAACAGGTCCATTCAGGACAGGAGCGAGCACAGTACATCTCAACAATTCATAGCAGGTTAGAAAATATGAACATGCAGTAAAGTAAGATACAGGTACTGAAAGAAAAACAGTAAAACAGGAAGAGCTGTAATAGAATATCTACTATACATAGAGATCTAGCAGTGACTAGTGAGTCAGAGTACAACATGAACATGTAAATGGCCTGGGATGATTCAATGAAGACACTACGGAATGATTCAATGAAGATACTACTGGTGTATTATTTACATGTCCACTTCTACTCCCCCGTACCCCCAATCAATACACAAGGATCCTGCCAGGTTATGTTATATGATTCTATGCAAGGCCCGCGAAGGGGGATACATGGATGTCCCATAAATGGGGAGTCTGGGGGTTACCCAACTGTGTAGGATTCAAGAGACTCTGTGATCATGAGGGTACATGTCACAAGTAATCAAGTGAACCAAGAGCATAGTGATACGCCATGTCAGTGAAACGCACAGAACACGTAATACCCGATGCTTCCTAAGGATAACATCTCAAGAAAGGATCCATATAGTACCAATCCGTGTGACCGTCGTGACAGTACAAGTAAAGTAATCTACTGCAGGAAATAATTCTAAGCAAGATATGAAATGATCAGAGAATGTACTCGCCTGTAACTGAGTGTCCGATATGAATCGTACTGTCCAAGGAGTGGTATCTGGCTCCTAAACAGAACAGCACAAGTCACAACAAGTCCAGAATGGTAAAATGAAGCTCTACAATGCATTCTACATGAATCTAGGTCAATCTAGACCAAAGTCAACTCTTGGTCAACTTTGGACAACCCTAGAAGTCAAACTAGGTCAACCAAGTCAAACTAGTCTAACTAGGTCTAACAAGTTATTTCTAAGTCCAACTAGACTACACAAGTCAATTCTAGGCCCACTAGTCTAATAGACATACCATAGGCCAAAAGCACATATATACCCATACCATATCACATATGAAAGTTTATGAATATCCCTACATACATATAGGCTAGTATATCAATAGTCCTACATAATGATATTTATATGCAATCACACATTTACAAGAGAAGAATTATATATATATATATATATATATATATATATATATGATTCACACATATGTGAAATACATAAAGGTATATACCAAGCATAGAAAGGGGCACTCAAGTGCATATGTGTATGTGTGTGTGGGCTAGAATGAAAACACATGAGTGTGTGTGGTGTAGAGACAAATGTGAGTGTGTGAAGTGGGTCACCAATGTGACAGGCTTCTCATAACAAAATCAAAATTCAGATTTGCACTTATGAAATCAAATGACAGTCCTAAGCTAAACCCAGGTTTCACTCATCCACACAACTCAGGTTTTGATCCTCAAGTGATATATGTTGAATCAATAGATCAACAATTCATGAATCACATAATAAACCAAATAACAGTTTTAAACCATAACTCAAAACTCAGATATGAACTTTCAATTAGACAGTCCACATATGCAAAATTCGGAATTGGTCACACTCTTAAGTGGATCTCAGGTTTTTGGTTTATGGATTCAAACACATAATATAGCAGCTGCTAATTTACATGAAAAAGGAAGGGAAATCAATCCTTGAACTCTTGACAGTACATAAGGAAAACAAAATAAGGAAGAACAAACTTCATATCTCAGTTTTCATCCAAAACAGTCCCCAAAATAAGTTCCAGAATTCAGTCCCTATACATCTCCATTTCAAACCAAAATTGACACACCACAAGCAAACATCTAGGCACACACATTAGAGCTTAGATAACAAGTAATTAATAGCAATTGTGGGTTAAAAATGATGCCAAAAGTCGAGATTAAAAACCTAGAAACAAAACTCCAAAACTGGACTGATACTCTATATTTTTGAAATGGGGAAGTCGTGTTTTAAGCATCAAAACTAAATTAAACATCTAAACAGTGGTTGGTAATAAGTCTACACATATTATACGTGTTGTACAAGTGGTTTGTGTCCACATTTGTGGACATAAACGTGTCCAGTACACTAAAACCCAGAATCGGGTAAAATCTGGACACTGGGTTTGGGACAGCGTCGTGCGGCCGTGCACGCGTGTCGTGCACCCGACACAGGCCTCCCCAAGCCTCGTGTTCATGCAAGGGGATGCGCCTAGGGTAGGGCTAGGTGCTTGACACCCTGAATCGTATCATATTGTGTCGTGTCCAAAGTTGTGAAGCCGTGTCAGTGGCAAATAAATCTGTGCACAGTGACAGTGTTTTCCCCGTACGTGGTCGATATCTCACCAACCCGACCACGAGAGGTCGTGAAATTTTGTATGTAGGGTGGCAGAGGATGCCCCTAGCCACCCACAAAATTTCGTGTCAAACCAGTTCGTGTCGTGTCCACAGGAGACCCCGATATGCCGGGGAATACTGTAGCCCACGCGCGCGCGTGTCACCCGCATGTGCACGTGTCCGATTCGACACGACACAACAATAAATCCACCTCAGTCTACTGGAAACATGTAAGCAACATAAAAACAATATTTTCTATTCAAAAATTATTCAAAAATAACAAGCACAACTCCTCATTGGCATTACATCAAACACATTGCATACGGAACTGATACGTGTCCTGAACGGACACGAATCCAAGGTCACAGGACACAAAACCTATCCAGACCTTAGGGGGGACCCTTAGGGCTTCCTATTGGTGAAGACAAAATGGAAATCCATTGGGAAATGGGGAAGTTACCATTGGTGCATAATGAATAGAAAAGTCCTCAAATGGAAGAAACTCCTCAAGCCTCCAAGCTCCACAAATTGTTATTTCCCTACAAATAAAATATACCAGCAGCAAGAGGAAGAAATTTAGGTCCTAATGGAATTGGTTTGAAGGAAAAAGGATTTGAAATGGATTTTTAAGGATTTTAGGAAGATGGGACTCACCTCTTTCCTTAGAACTTTGAAGAACCCTAAAAGAGGCTAGCCCTAGAAATTAGGAGTGTATTTATAATGGGGGAATCCCTAGGTTCAGCTAGGGTGGCTGACCACTTGGCTTTGGGTTAGGGTTGAGCTAGGTTTGGCTAGTCCTAACTAGTTTAGTCACAAAATGACTTGTGTAATCACAAGCCATTTATCAAATAACTTGATTTCTAAATTCCTAATTCAAGTTCTAATAAATCACTAACCACTAACTTGAGTCACACTAGGTTAGACTAGGGTCCACTTGACCTAACCAAGCCCAACTAACTATGGTTAGTTCCTAGGTTAGTCTACAAGAGTCAAAACTAGTCCAAAATCAAACTAGTCCAAATAAATCCAAAATAAATCCTAAAAATTCCCATAAATTCTAATTAATACTAATAAATTTTATTTACCCCAAAAATGACAAATTTACCCTTAAACTAGAAATGTGGTAGTGACAGGATCATTCCTCCAGTGTTAGCACTAGATCTGCCACTCGTGATCTTTGTGTAAACGTGGCTTTTATCTCTCAAATAGAGCCTAAAAATATTAATGATGCTTTTCTTGATGAATTTTGGATGATAGCTATGCAAAAAGAGCTAAATCAATTTGAGCCAAGTAAGGTTTGGGAACTTGTCCCAAAACCTAGCAATCATCCCATTATTGGAACAAAATGGGTGTTTCGTAACAAACTTAATGAAGATGGATTGGTGACTCGTAACAAGACCCGATTGGTTGCTCAAGGCTATAACCAAGAGGAAGGCATTGACTACGACGAAACCTATGCTCCAGTTGCACGTCTTGAATCCATTCGTATGCTTTGTGCTTTTGCTTATTTTAATGACTTTAAGCTCTTTCAAATGGATGTTAAGAGTGCTTTTCTGAATGGTATTATTAAAGAGGAATTTTATGTTGAACAACCTCCCGGATTTGAAGATTTTCAATTTCCTAATCACGTGTTCAAACTCCACAAAGCCCTTTATGGCCTCAAACAAGCTCCCCGTGCTTGGTATGAGCGCCTTAGCTCCTTTCTTGTTTCTTACAATTTTTCAAAGGAAAAAGTTGACACAACACTTTTTATTAAATTCCATAATGGCACTCTCTTATTGGTTCAAATTTATGTCGATGATATTATTTTTGGTTCTACTAACAACACACTTTGTGTAGAATTTGCTAAATTTATGCAGGAAGAATTTGAAATGAGTATGATGGGTGAGCTTTCCTTCTTTTTGGGGTTACAAATCAAACAAGGACCCAAAGGAACCTTCATCAATCAAGCGAAATATACAAAGGACCTCCTCAAGCGTTTCGACCTCGACTCATCCAAATCAATGAGGACTCCTATGGCCATAACGACAAAGCTTGACAATGATGAAGATGGCATATCGGTCAACATTCGTAAGTATAGAGGTATGATCGGTAGTTTACTTTATTTAACTGCTAGTCGTCCTGATATCATGTTTAGTGTTTGCTTGTGTGCACGATATCAAGCCAATCCAAAGGAATCACACTTGTGTGCCGTTAAGCGCATTTTTCGTTATCTCAAAGACACCATTAACATGGGTCTTTGGTATCCGAAATCCTCATCCTTCGAGCTTCACGGCTTTTCGGATGCAGATTTTGCCGGATGCAAGATTGACCGAAAAAGCACTAGTGGCACATGTCAATTCCTCAGAAAGTCTTTGGTATCGTTGTTTAGTAAGAAACAAAATTTTGTTGCTCTTTCAACCACTGAGGCCGAGTATATTACGGCTGGTTGCTGTTGTGCACAAATTCTTTGGATGTCACAAACACTTTTAGATTATGGCATTTCTCATTCATGTACCCCTATTAAATGTAATAACACTAGCTCAATCAATCTCACGAAAAACCTGATTTGTCACTCACGCACGAAGCACATTGAAATTAGACACCATTTTCTTCGTGACCATCAACAAAAGGGAGATATTCGTCTTGAATTTATTGATACTACCTATCAGTTAGCCAATATTTTACCAAACCGCTCCCGAAAGATCGCTTCACCTTCCTTTGCCAAGAATTAGGCATTTTATCCTTTGATCCGTAATCTCTCTTGTCCGGCACACCGACGGTATACAGCGGTATACCGACGGCATACCATTTTTCGATTCAGAATTAGGTTCTGTCTCGAAACTCGGCATACCGTCGGTATACGTCGGCATACCGATGGCATGCCGGATCAAGGCGGACAGGATTTCAAAATTCAAATATGGGCCCACCTTTATTCTTTTCTTCCTTTATTCTTCTCAACCCTCATTTAATTCTTTCTCATCCATCACATCCTTATTAACTACCCTCTCATCTTTCCCATTCATAACTTCCCGTCTCATTTATTACCCATCTTTTCACATCCCCCTTTTACTCCTCTTTTTACTCTACCTTCATCATTTCCAACCCACTAACCCTTCATATCCCTCCATTACTTTCCTCTACAACCGTTCCCAACCCACCCTCCCATTTCAAACTCCATCCCTTCATCTTCCTCCTTCTCTATTAAAACCATATTTCTTCTATCTTTTCTCCCTACTCTTCTCTCATCCTCTCCAAAACCCTAACCTTCCTCCATGGCCAATCCAAAGCGTCCCCGCTCCTCCTCCACCTTCTTCAACCCTTTCATCCCGGTGGCTCAACCTCACGGGTATGACCAACGGGTCTTTACTACCTCCTTGGCGGCCGAGTTATGGTTCCAACACTTCGTTAATCACAATATCTTCAAGGGACGAGCGATAAATTGGAATCTCTTCCCCGGCCATGTCTCCTTGTTTGACGAGGCCGGACTCTCTTGCCTCTTTCGACGTCAAATACCCATCTACCCCGCTGTCGTCCGTCTCTTCTATTGTAACTTGGTCCCGGACGATGAGCGGAATGCCATTCAGTCGATGGTCAACGATCGTCACTTCCGCCTCACATCTCGGGACATCGGCAACATCCTTGGCATCCCGGACAGAGGCGAGGCTCTGTCTTCCTTAGCTGCTCTTCACTCCTCGGCGGCGTCCCCCTTCGACGAGTTCTGTCGCATCATCTGCAAGGGCCCCAACCCTCCTGCTATCCCGCCCTTTTTCGTACTGCTGGAGCCGTTTTACTATGAGCTCCATAGGATTGTATGTCATACACTCTTTCCTAAGGCGAGAACTATGACGCCATTACCGGCGATGCCCTGGTGTGCATGTATTATCTTTATGCAAGGAAGTCCTTCTCCTTCCCGAAGACTCTCATTCTTCTCTTCAGGCGTGTCATGCCAGCGGGAAAGCAGAACCTTTACTACGGCTCCCTCATCACTCTCCTTCTGGAAGCCAAGCAAGTTGATCTCTCCCTTTGCTCCTCGGACGGCGTCCCTTCCTATCATGCTATTTCCCGTTCCGCTAGTGGCGCCTCTACTTCGCGTGCTTCGTCTTCCCAAGAGCCACCGGCTTCCACTCCTGCTGCTCCCGCATCTACTCCTCCTGCCTCCGGCCGCTACATGTCGCTGACTCAGCAGCACTTTGACATGCACATGGTGCAGGCAGAGGAACAGATGAGGGCTCATACTCATGGCCTCGGAAATCTGATTCAGTCCCGCTTCCATGACCAAGCTTATTTTATCCAGCATACTATTCAGGACCGGGACATGTATCTGGATCTCAATCTTCAAGATCCAATGTACCAGGCTCCGCGCTTCTCCGATCCCAATGCCTATGGGTTCATGTACCCGGACGGCATTGATTCTTACGGTGCCTTTCAACAAGCTCAGGATGGTGGGGACGATCCGGCGGACGATTAGGGGTGGCTTCCCTTTGGATGATGGTCTCGAATAATGCGTGTTTTAGTTATGTGTGTTTGTTTTTATGTTCTGTCTTTTGCGGTCCTTCGGGGATCTTTGTGTGGTTGGTTCTAGTACTTTGATGTCCTACGGGGACTTGGTGGTTTGTGTCTGTCTCTTGTTATCAAACTCTCGTAGGGAGAGTCTTTTTTATTGTATTTTGTAGTATGACCATATTGCATGTATTAAGCTTTCACTTCTATATATAAATACATGCTTCTTATTCTATACTCTTATTCTTATTATTGCTATTTTTAAATTTGTTTTCCTATCTTTGACTAAGTGACAAAGGGGGAGAAAACGTACTGAGGGGGAGTTGTCTACCTACGGGAGAGTTACACCCTGAAGATGCTATCTCTCTATTTTGTCAATTATCAAAATGGGAAAGATTGTTGGCACATTTTATTTTGATTATTAACAGCATCTTCGTAGTTTAGTTTTCTGTATCTTCATATTCAAATATTCTCATAAGCTCTACTACATAAAGTCCTTCCGTTCAAGTGCAACCATCTTTTACATCAAAGACTGAAGCAGTTACTAGCGTTCCTTGCATAAGACGGCATCATCCTGCTTAGAGTCTTCATGTCTGTACAAAGTCTAGGTATATCTGTAAACACCTAAGGACGGATGACAAGTAAAAGAATAACTCAAAAATTAATTACCTACAGAGCGGCATACCGGCGGCATGCTTCGGCATGCCGGCGGTATACCGTTTTTAGAGTCCAGAAAGTTGTTGTGACAAAATGTTCGGCATACCGGCGGTATACCATTTTTAGAGTCCAGAAAGTTGCTGTGACAAATTGTCGGCATACCGGCGGCATGCTCCGGCATACCGACGGTATACCATTTTTAGAGTCCAGAAAGTTGCTGTGACAAATTGTCGGCATACCGACGGCATGCTCCGGCATACCGACGGTATACCATTTTTAGTAACCCAAAAGTTGTTGTGACAAATTGTCGGCATACCGACGGCATGCTCCGGCATACCGGCGGTATACCGTTTTTAGCGACCCAAAACTTGCTGTGACAAAACGTCGGTATACCGACGGTATGCCGCGGCATACCGACGGTATACCGAGTTTCAAATATTTAGTTTTTGAATTGCTCTAACTAGCATTAATGGCCGCATTTAATGCTCTCAAACGTTCATTAATATGACTGTTACTATTTGACCGATATACTGACGGTATGCCGCTGCATACCGATGGCATGCCGGTCTGCCTGTATCCGGAGCATTAAATGCCACCCACTCTTGGTTTCTCTATAAAAGAAAGCTCTCTCTCTCTCTCTTGAGGCTTTCACTAACCCTTGTCATAAATTTTCCAACAACCAAGAGCTCCACCATTAATACTCTTCCAAGCTTTTAATTGTCATCTTCTTCCAAAGTGATAGAGTATTTAAGAGTTGTAAATTTCGATCTTCACGTGTTAGAAGATCAACAAGTTTCTCTTCTCATTTGTTTGAAGTTGGCGAGCCTTCGTGAGAAAACTTGTGGGTTGAAGTTGGCGAGTCTTCGGATCCAAACTCGTGTTGAAGTTGACGAGTTCTTCGGATCCAAACTCGTGTGTACTATTTGATATAATAGTAGATTTAAGCCGGAGAGAGTTCCGGGACTGTATTGCCTCAAGCGAGGATACCAGGATACATCTTGTGTTTGATCTTCTCTCTTTTTACTTTTATTTGTCATATATTGCTTCTGTTGCACTAGTTATTTTTTATTTCCCTATTCACCCCCCCTCTAGGGTTCTACACATTGCTTCCAATCCTTTTGGAGATTTTAATCCAAATATTGGATTCCTACGGAGTTTCTCGTTCTCTTCAACATACTCGAATCTTAGAAGGTATAACCTCCTTCTTCTCTCTCTTTTAAATTCGTACATTTCAACTCTTTTCTAGAAACCATGCCTAGGATTTTGATCCCCTTCAAAGAGAAAGAAGACGATGGCTAGCGAAGAGGCCTCGTCTTCGGATTCCATCCAAGGATCACTCTTTTGTCTGGTCCAATCGGTCGACGGAGCATACAATGAGTTTTTTTTTGAAACTCATGACCAATCCCTTTTATGGTATACGGATTTCTCATTCGCAAAATATGCACTGGCGCACCGATTAAATAGACTATATTTCCTGAGCATCGGACTTTCTTTGAAGCATTAGGGTTGCATAATCTTGTCACCTACTCATATCCTGTCGCAACTAATGTTATTCGGCTGTTTTACTGCAGTTTTACTCTGAACACTTTTACTGTTAAGTGTCGTGTCGGTGGAATTAATGTTGAGTTCAATGATGTCCGCCTAGCAAAAATCTTTGATATTCCAAAGGAAGGTGCTCCGCTAGATGATATCACAGAATTTGAATTTCTCGCATGCACATCTTTAAGAAGTTTCAAGAATGAACTCTGTTCTCCTGACCGTGTTTGTTCTGGTAAGTTCAAAGCTACAAACATGAACTAATTAACTATGAATTGCATCATATCGTCTATTCTACTATCTTGCCCAAATCTACTTCAAAAGATGATGTGACTACCCTTGAGTTGTCTGCCTTTTATCACATTCGTAAGGGGATTCGTTTACTGTCCCCAAGACTATTATCCAGATGATGGGACATTGTCGCGAAAGGAACACAAACCATACATACGTAATGATTCTTCCAATCATTTTTCAGCATTTTGACATCAACTTATCCACTTCGCTCTTGAGTCCGAGCCTAAGTATCTTCAGTTGTCTCGTCGTAGCGCAGTCGTCCCTCCTACTCCTTCTACTACTGCATCTCCACCTCCCTAGGCCTAACCTATGTCTTATGAGGGTATCCACCATCATCTCACTGATTTGCGAGCATTTAGTACTAACACATCGAAGGAATGCGAGTACCGTGATGCCAGTCGGTTTCATGCTCTCGCAAATTCTTTTGCGGATCTGCGATTTGCTCAGACTGGTCATTCTGCCAATTCTCTTCCTTGAGATCCAGCTGTATCGGGCTACCGTTATGAGGATGAGGCAGTTCGTCAGTTCTTTCAGCCTAGTAACGCCTATGACTGGTACCGAGGTTCTGGTGCTACTCTACACCCTTCTGGAACTAGTACTTCTGGAGCTGGTCCATCTGGACATGGTTATACTGCTGGCAGTGATGATGATGGTTCTGAAGATTTTTTTATCTAGATGTGATGTATTTTGTCTAGAAGTTATCTAGTTAGACATTTTATTGTCTATGTTTGCTTGGAAATGCTCTGATATTCCAAGATAGCACTTTATTTTTTTAGCACTGAGACTTTCTATTTGCTGAGATTGATGTATTTGGAACATCTATTATGCTCTTATTAGCATGCTTTTCTATTTTAGTTTGTAATGTTCTCAACTTTTGTTTATGCGTAGCATTATCTCTTTCAGCTTATGCTTCTACATATAAACTGTCAGTAAAATACATGTCTTTCCTTCTATATTTTTTGTATTCTTCAACGTTTATTTTTTTTATGCATGAATTGCGAGGGAGCTTCTCTCTTTGCAATTATTTTGCTAAGTGACAACGGGAGAGAAAATGGATCTAACATCTTTTGTAGGATACAGGAATGATTTACAGTACAGTACATACAAAACTGAACAAGAATATTACAAATTTTGATTTTTTTTTTCAAATCGAAGATGAAGATGTTATATCGGTCAAGGTTTGTCAATTGTCAAAATAGGGAAGATTGTTGGCCCATTGGTCACAGTCGAACATGATTTTAATAATTGATCCAACCCTGTCTCGATATAAGGGCTACTTGGACGATTGTCTTCTATCATTCTGTTCAAGATTGAAGCTATTTTGCCACATAAGTCTGTATTTCATATTCAATATAATTTTCATATTTACTGAGTCTATGAATACGATGTATACCGAGTCGTACTAGCAAATAGGCTATCCAAAAATATTTTTAAAATATCCTATGTTTTGAAAATAGCCCATTTACAAAAAGCTCGTAACTGCTTTAACTTTTCAAAAAGCCAAAACCCAAAATCAGATTCACAAAAATTTCCAAAAATCGTACTTTGTACCGTAGGGGAATTCGGCCCGAGTTCGGTCCGAATTCTGCCTGAATTCGTTTGGTGCCGTTTGATTTTTGAACATGGTCATCCCACAGTTACGGATGCAACGACTATCTACCAAGATTCACTCAAAGAATTCTGTCTGAATTCTGTCTGAATTCTGTCCGAATTCTGCCTTTGAAAAACTATAAATAGAGAAGAATTTTTCTGATTTCAACACACCTCTTTTCTCTCTTCTCTCTAAGCTTAATACATTTCTTCCAAATTTTTCTAAAGCATTCATTTTCAAATCCTCAGCAAGTTACAATCCTCTAGTCGATTTGCCAGTGCGGTACAGTCTAAAGTTTCAGAGAGATTGTAATCAGAGGCTTGATAGAAGAAAGACACTTCACAATTGAATTTGGTCGAGTACTTCGGATCAAAGCTCGCGTTGTAGAAGTTGCAAGGACTTGGTATGAAAACTTGCAGTATTTTTTCATTGTGAATTCAACTAGAAGCTAGAGTTCTTCCTACTGGAATAGTCCTCACAAGAGGAAAACCAGTATACATCACCGTGCTTACGTTTGCTTTCTGATCTCTGCTTTTTATTTACATACTTGTGATATATTATCGGTAATCTTGTTGCTAACATTTTTAATGATATAAATTTCAGTTGCCTACTCTATTCCCCTCCCTCTAGATTGCACTTTACAATTCGTTCCTACAATTATGTATCTCAAAATTTAACCATGACTAAGGCCATATTTATATATAGTATTAGGCTAGTACAAATATAATCATATATATGCAAAATTGTATTTAAACCTATTAGGCCTAAAGTAAATTCAAAATAATATACAAAGTCATGGCAACCTAACATGGCTCTACCAAGTATGGTTGGCTAGGTTAGGGTCCAAACTTATTTTCTAATCAAATTAAACTCGAAAAGTCAACCCATGAGTCTCTTGTGCCATTCGCAAATAAATAGCACATGGAAACTCGATTGAGTGGCTGACCCTTGGCATGTGTGTCATAGGCTCAAAATGGGTCAAAACTATATATTAGGTCAAATGGTTTTGACCTATTTCGAGTTCCGAACTCGCATTGGAAGTTAAGTCTAGAATTACGGTAAATAATCAAATGACCTAAATTTGACCCGAAGTTGTGCAAAGTCAAAAGAATGTTAGGGGACGTTTAGATGGGACATGATATAATAAATTGAAGGTGGACTCGTCTACTTCAAAATTCATGAAGGAAGTTTCGAAAGATTGGTATTTTTTCTGCTCCAAAAATCAAAGGTACGAAAAAATACATTTATAGCCTTAATTAAAGATAAAATATAATCTAATGAACAAAAATCATATAAAATAAATACAAAAATTATTTCCAAAAATCAGGGTGCTTACAAGAAAACTGAAGACGACGATTCTGATGATGAGGAACAAGCCTTGATGTTAAGAACTTTAAAAATTCTTCAGGATTTAGAAGGCATTCCGAAAGAAGAAAGATCATCAAGATACCAACGAGAAGAACCTATCTGCTATCGATGCAAAAAGATGAACCACATAAAGAAGGACTATTCAGTTGCAAAAAAGGAAAGTCGCTACGACGGACAAGTAGAAAGTCATCATCCCAAAAGTATGCAAATACTAACATCTTGCATGAAAGTAAGGCTACTAACTCAGAGGAAGAAGAAAGACCTAGCAATACTGCAAACGTCAGTCTAATGTCATTTAATCAGGTATCTACCAATCCTCTATATGATTATTTTACTTTTGATGACCTTGATAAAAAAAAGTACTCGACATGTACAAGCAATTTCGAAAAGAGATTCAAGCATACACAACTGAGATTGAAAGGATGACTATTCAGTTGCAAAAAAAGAAAGTCGCTACGACGGACAAGTAGAAAGTCATCATCCCAAAAGTATGCAAATACTAACATCTTGCATGAAAGTAAGGCTACTAACTCAGAGGAAGAAGAAAGACCTAGCAATACTGCAAACGTCAGTCTAATGTCATTTAATCAGTATCTACCAATCCTCTATATGATTATTTTACTTTTGATGACCTTGATAAAAACAAAAAAGTACTCGACAGGTACAAGCAATTTCAAAAAGAGATTCAAGCATACACAACTGAGATTGAAAGGATGTCTACCCACCAGTAACATGGAAGAAGTCTTAACATTAAAGCGGAGTTTGCATGATACTCTAGAAAATATTGAAAAGAGAGATCAAGAGTATGAAATGCTCAATACTTTATATTAATTAGAGAAGTAGTATTGTATAGTTGCATAGAAGATAATGTTATATCTGGCAAATATGATGAGGCATGTCCAATCTCTAAAAAGTTAGAGATAAGGTTGTGAAAAAAGGTTCTACCTATCACCCAATCAAAGCTCTGTCCTATGACACATCACACACATGATAGGCACGATCAAAAAAAGCAACCAAATCAAATGCTACACATCATCATGATTCCTTTTATAAGTATCCACGAAAGACATAGAAGACTTGTGTCTATACTATGACACCCAACACCGCCAATACTTCTACAATTTACAACTATTATGGTCAATACAGACACATCTCATAATATTTGCAAGATTAGAAAATTAGTAGATATTAAGGTATATACTTGGGTACCAAAGACTAACATTTTGGGACCCTTAAATTAATAGGTACCAAAGGTCACATCTAGTCATTTTGTAGATGGGCCTACCCTCTTATCCTAGAAACAAATGGATTCTGGATAGCGGGTGCTCGTGGCCCATGACTAGTAATGCATCTCTATTCGCAACACTATCAATGAAGAAAGAATGATATCTCCTTCGGCAACAATATACGAGGACATATAATAGGTATGGTAATGTTGGTATTCTACCTTATCCAATTATAAAAGGCGTTTGTCTTGTCACAATGTTGAAACGTAACCTACTAAGCATTAGTCAACTTGCTGCTAATGATTATGGCATTAACTTTGTGAAAGACAAATGTTCTATATATGAAATGTCAACTGGAAATATGATTTATGAAGGAATTATGGAGGACAATATTTACGTTTTCTATTTTTTTAGAGAATACTAGTAGTGCAGATAAATGTTAATAGTCCACAAAGATAAATTTTGGCTATGGCACATGAAACTATGCCAATATGGACACTATCTCAAGGCTATCCACAAAGAATATGGTAAAGGACTACCTGAGATCACATTCAAGAAAGACATGGTATGTGCTGAATGTGAGAAAAATAAAGCAACTAGGTCTTCCTTTAGATCCATCAATACTGTAATTAGTACTTTTAGACCTTTGCAATTACCGTATATGGATTTATTTGGACCAAGTAGATTCGCCAATCTTGGTAGAAAACTCTATGCTTTTGTTATTCACTACACGAAAATTTGCTTATAGTTACGACGAAGATCAGTCACTAATATATATTAATAGTGACTGAATTTCATCAGTAATGATATTGGTGACGGACTAAACACATGAATAACGGAGTTTGTGTCAGGCACTACTACGAGCGATACTAATACTACTAGTGACGGATGAATTCCTAAATCCGTCACTATAATTGAACATGCCACGTAGATAAGTATTTATCTTTCAATATAAAAATGTATTCAATATTTATTACTAACTAATTAGTCAGTCACTATTGTTGGGTCATTAATAATTATTACTAACTAATAAGTCAATCACTATTGTTTGGTCATTAATAAAATTATTACTAACTAATATGTCAGTCACTAATGTTTGGTCATTAGTAATTGTTACTAATAATAAATCTATCATTATTGTTTGGTCATTAATAAAATTATCACTAATTAATAGGTCAGTCACTAATGTTGGGTCATTAATAAAATTACAAATTTTTTAAACCACATTCCTAATTGTTTGATATGCCATTAATAATATAGTAAATCAGTCATTATAAGTTGATCCATAAGTAGAAGCTAATTTATTTTCACCACATTCTGCTGAAATCATAATTTCTTCATCCAAGATAGTATAAGTGGACTCTTACTAAAAAAATTGAAGCAAAAAATAATATGTTCATTAGATTAGACAAACAACTCAAAAATAAAATATACTCCAAAACAAAGTTAAGTCTTCTATTAACAAAATAATACATTGTACATCAACACAAATTGATGTTCTAAATTAATGATGAAACATGATAATGCATTCGATTTCACGTCACACCAAGTCCCTGACCACGTACTTGATTTTGCGTCTCCGGTCCCATTGCTTGGACATACGCTCTTTGTCGCAATTCCAACGTCCTCATGTCACTAAAAAGATATAGTCACATTCCTACGCAAATAAAATTAGAAAATTATAGAAACAAACAATTAAAGAACATAAAAATAGCGTAAATAGGGAAAGAAAATTATGGTTAGGGTTTTAAAATTTACTTGAGCCGGTGGGATTTCTCCATGGAGCCGATGAGACTTCCTCCCTGGACGAAAAGCGGTGGAAAAGGGTTGAACTCCACTGACCTAGAGTGGTCGAAGAGAATTGAACTCCGCTGACCTCTCTAGATGAACACCTTTAAAACAAAACAAAAAATTATTAGAGAATGAGGAGATGAGTAAATAACGGAAGACATGAGAGAATTACAAGGAGAAGAAAATCCTCATGACCTAGAGAAGGATGAGAGGAGGAGAGGACGATACAATTTTAGAGGAGTAAATATTTAGAGGAGGAGAGAATCATAAACCATTTATGATCAAATATTCTGTAAAGGAAAAAATGATGGCACATATGGAAAAAAAAGCGGCGTCCAATTTTTAATCCCGCTAACTCGGTCCCATAAATATTTAAAACTATTAGATTATTTTTTCTTATTAAATTTATTATTTAATATTAAACTACTTTTTATTAGTGACTGATTTAAAAGTCCCTAATATTTTTTATGGAACATATTTAAAATTTTCACGTCTATCTTCTCATTTAATAATTAAATAAAGTTTAGTGACTGCATAGTCTATCACCATTAAATATTTATTCCGTCAGAAATAGTATTACTAACGTTTTCCTTAATCCGACACAATTAATCTTTTACTAGTGACTGAATATTCATTCCATCACTGACTTCCGTCACTATAAACAAAATTTCTTGTAGTGATTGTTGATGACTTCTCTAGATTTACCTAGATTTTCTTTTTATCAAACAAGAATGATATACTTTTTAAATTTGAGATATTTTGCAAAAAATTCAAAAGAAAAAGGGCTTCAAAATTACTCGCATCCGAAGTGATAATGGAGATGAATTCAAAATTTTATATTTCAAGATGTTTTTGCGATTCAAATGGCTATTTTAATGATTTTTTTTGTCATACAACTGCCCAGCAGAATGGTGATGTGGGGCAAAAGAATAGAACTCTCAGCGATATGGCTAGCGTTATGCTTAATCAGTACAATCTTACGAAATATTTTTGGGTTGAAGATGTAAGTACAACTTATCATGTTCTAAATAGGGTTCCGATTCGACCTATATCAAATAAGACTCCCTATGAACTTTGGTTTGATAGGAGTTCCAAATATTTTCTATGTTAAAGTTTTTGGTTGTCGTTGTTTTAACTTGAACACCAAAGACATCTTGGAAAAGTTAGACTCTAAATCAGATGGAATTTTTCTCCTTGGATATGCTGCTAAGAGTAAAGGATATTAAATTTTCAATAAATGGTAATTGATCGTTGAGAAATCCAATAATGTTTCATTTGTTGAACTTAATAATCCATTACCTAATGACGAAGATGTGAAGACATTGGAAAAACTTCTAGCAACGCATCTGAAGTACTGCTACCGGTACAACCTTTTTGGAGAGTCTACCAAAGAAGATGAGGTTCATGTTAGACCATCTTGAAAACTTGGTTATAGGTGATATATCCAAGGGAGTAAGTACTCGTTCATCTACTAGAGATATAGCTGCAAATGTTTCTTTCATTTTGCAAGTAGAGCCTAAGAATATAGAAGAAGCTTTTAACGATAAATTTTGGATTTCCGCCATACAAGAGGAATTAAATCAATTCAAGAGAAATCAAGTTTGAAAACTTGTTCCTAAATGTAGTACCCCGTCCCTATATCGTGCCCCATTTTTTGTCCATGGGGTACGCGATAAAGGAACATTGTCGCTATTGAATTGGTCGAAATTGATAGATCGAAATTGATTGGACGTGACTGATTGAATTAAGATCCTTTCCTCGTTATGGAATAGCTTCTTCAGAATCAAGTCCCATATTTAGCGGGCTACGTCTCGAGGATGGACTCTGCTCTATTTTTCATGCCACGCTTGCTTATTTGGCTTTGGTTTTCTGAATTACATTTTCATGAAAGTTTTTGATGGTTTTTATGGCTAGCATTCTTCGAACTTCGCATTTTCTATCGAACTAATTGAATAGTGCAGTGTTCTGACTAGTTGCTTATGCGAATTTAGGTGATTGCATAGGCGCCATCTAAGTGGAATCAACCAGTCCCTAGCCTCAATCAAAATCAAGGTGAGTGGTTGTACCATTCTTCCCCTGGACCCTCTTATTCCCCGAACAATCAATAGAAAGTTAGCTAAATATGCAAATGATAGAATGACTAATTCCAATGAACTGTTGTATGATTCCTCACGTATATCGCTATAGAACTGTTATGCCATAAAAATGATACATGATTTATTATGTATATCTGCTATAGAACTGTCATATCATAATCTGCTACATGCTTAATATGTTATGCCTGTTGTAGAATTGTGAATAAGTAAAGTTGGAATCATCAACAATACAGTAAAACAACAATAAAATTTGCCAAGTCGCTCACAAATTAAAGATCATGCTTAAATATGTAGTATAACCTTGCACGGTCACGGATAACTTATGCACAAAGAACGACTTTCTCGAACGATACCCTGAGACACGGGATCGATTTGGCCTAAGAGGAAGCAAAAGATACTCGTGCTAGATAAAAGCAAAACCAGGTTACTTGACGAAATTTTAGTGGAGCTCGTTATTCGCGCTGAAAGAGGCGTCGTCTAAACCCAGCTATAGTCCAAGATGGCTTGTGATGCCAGTGACCTTCACATATACAAATCGCACAAACCATACTAGTAAAGGATAACAATTGACAAGGAAGAACATGGTAAATATCATATTGCACGGGATACTCTACCGTGGGTAAGTTCTAGCATAGTTTACCTTATTATAACTATTATATTCTTGCCTGCAATTCATTAGGATGGCAAGAAAGATCACAAATTATGTCATATAATTTCTTGAACCAAATGAGAGCATGGAACTCAATTTGCCATGCACCAGTATAAGTGTTATGTACTCATCTTCGCCCTTCATAGGTACCCCGAACCGAAAAGGGTGTGGCACCTTAATTAAGGCGACGCAAGTTCATTTAAAGCCTCATCCGTATATTGAAGACGCTTTTTGATCCTTTTGAAATCTCCACAAATTCAGTCCAAGACAAATGGCTCGCCTCTTCACGATAGCAGGTCTTTTAAAATGTTTTGCTTGTAAATGGTGATGTAATGTATGGAACGACTATCTCATTAGTGTTCATTTTTTAAATCGAGTCATGTTATAAGCCTGTACGACAGCGATTGTAATAGTTTTGTAATTGATGTCTATTATCAATAAAATAAAAATTCCCTAATGCTTCGACATATGTTGTTCAATTTCTCTCCGTACTCTATTAGATGTGTTTCGGATAACCTTATGACTATGCCATATGCGAGCGCAACTTAGGTTTGCACAACATCACGCCAAGGAGACAACTATTGATTCTTCAGAATCAGGACGTGACATAATGGTATCAGGACACGGCTTTACATCCTTTGGCTTTCCGTCAAGAGTCTCAAACCCGTGACCTCGTGTCGCTGAGATAAGTTATTCCATATAGTGAGTCCATAATATTTTGAGACTAATGTGTGTTGTCTTCATATTTTTTGAAGTTGCAGAGCCCGCGGCCTAGAACGAACAGAGTGCTTCAAGTGGCTCGAGCAGCTCGCAGGCCGGCATTCTAACAATCCTATCGAGAGGATGCTACATATGATGGATGCCCAGCAGAAATAATCTAGAAACCAACATTAACAAACGAAGGCAGGACGGGCCCACTTGGAAGCTCGCTTCGATGCACAATCTAAGATGCAATAAAAGCAACTTGATACTCAACAGATTGTCCAGATGATTGTGGCCAAGGAAACTCTGCAACTATGACTACTGTCATCGAGCCTAAAGCCGGACCCATCAAAGTCGACCCAAAGTATAGAAACGAATCGTAAAGCGCAATACTCTAGAAGGAGGGGGTGAATAGAGTAGGCAGCAGAATTTAGCTAATTTTAAATGTTAGCAACAAGATCACAAATAATATATCATAAATATGTAAATGTAAAGGCAGAGATCATAAAGCAAACATAAAGATGATGATGTATACGGGTTTCCCTCTTGTAAGGACTATTCCAGCCGGAAGAACTCTAGCTTCTAGTTGAATCCACTATTGAAAATACCGCAAGTTTTCATATGAAGTCCATGCAAATTCTACAATGCAAGCTTTGATAAGAAGTACTCGACGAACTTCAATTGCGAAGTGTCTTTCTTCAATCAACCCTCTGACTACAATCTCTCTGAAAAACTTCTAGACTATACCGCACCGACAAATCGACTAGAGGATTGTAACTGGCTTAGGATTTGAAAATGGAAGTTTTTAGAACACTTTGGAAGACGTTTAAGCTTAGAGAGAAGAGATAAAAAAGTGAATGAGTGAATTCAAATGATTGAAATTCCTCTCTACTTATAGTATTTCCAAAGACAGAATTCTGGCAGAACTTTTTGAGAGAATCTCGGCAAATAGTCATTGCATCCGTAACTGCAAGAAGACTAAGTTCAAAAACCAAATGACACTAAACGAATTTTGGTCGAATTCGGGCCAAACTCTGGCCGAATTCTCCTAGGACCAATTCTAATTTTTGGGACAATTTTTAAAACTGGTTTTTGAGTTATTGCTTATTGAAAAGTTTAAGCAGTTAGGAGCTTTTGTAAAATTAGCTATTTTCAAAACATAGGATATTTTTGAAAACGTTTTGGGGTAGCCTATTTGCCAGTACGACTTGGTGTAAAAAGTATTCTTCGACTTAATAATTATAAAAATTACATTTGATATGAAATGCAGACTCATACGGCAAAAACAACTTCAGTCTTGAACAGAATGGTAGCAGTTCTTTAGCAGTTGTCCAAGTAGCCCTTTTATCGAGACAGGGTTAGATCAATTATTAAAATTAGGTTCGACCATGACCAATAGGCCAATAATCTCCCTTATTTTGATAATTGAAAAACCTTGACCGATATAACATCTCGATGGTTTGATTTGAAAAGAATAAAAATATGTAGTGTGCTTGTTCATGCAGTGGTATTGTACTGTATCCTGAAAAAAAATTATGCATGCTGCAATAGATGTTAGATCCATTTCTTCCCTGTTGTCACTTAGAAAAATAATTGCAAAGATAGAAGCTCCCCCGCAAATTATGCGTAAGAAACAAGCGTTGAAGAAATACAAAAATATAAAGAAATAAACATGTATTTCACAGGCAGTTTATATATTGAAGAAAAAGCTAAAAGAGATAATATTATACATAAACAAAATATGAAGAAAAGTAGAGAACAGTACTAAGCCAAAATAAAAAGCATAAAACATATTCAGAATACATCATCTCAGCAATAAAGTTTCAGTGCGAAAAAAATAATAAAGTGTTATCTTGGAATGTTAGAACATTTCCAAGTAAACGTAGACAAATAAAAATCTAACTAGATAATATCTCGACAAAATACATCACGTCTAGATTAAAAGTCCTCTGAGTCATCATTATCATCAGCGCCAGCAGTGCCACTATGTATAGATGGACCAGCTCCAGAAGTGCCAGCTTTAGAAGGGTGTGGATTAGCACCACAATCACGGTACCAATAATATACATTACCGAGCTGAAAGAGATGACGCACTGCCTCATCCTTATAGCGGTAGCCAGATACAGCTGGATCTTTAGGAAGAGAACTGGCAGAATGACCAGTTTGAGCAAAATGAAGATCGACAAAGGAATTGGCGAAAGCCTAAAACCAACTGGCATCACGGAACTCGTGTTCCCTAGATGTGTCAATAATAAACGCTCGCAAATCCGAGAGATGTTGATGGACACCCTCATAAGACATAGGGTAGTCCTGAGGAGGTGGGGCAGTAGGACGAGCAGGAGGGACAGATGCATTACGATGAGACAGTTGAAGATACTTGGGCTTAGACTCAAGAGCGCAAGCGGATAAGTCAATAGCAAAATGCTGAAAGATGATTGGGAGAATCATCGCTTAAACAAAGTTTTTGTGCCTTTTGCGACAACATCCCATTATCTGGATGATAGTCTTGGGGACAGAAAACCCTTAAGAATGTGATAAAGGGCAGACAATTCAAGGGTGGTAACATCGTCTTTCGAAGTAGATTTGGGTAAAATAGTGGAGTAGGCGATGTGATGCAATTCATATTTAAATAAGTTCAAATTAGCAGCTTTGAACTTACCAGAACAAACACGGGCAAGAGAACAGAGTTCGTACTTGAAACTGCTTAAAGTTGTGTCTACGAAAAAATCAAATTTCGTGATATCACCTAGCGGAGCACCTTGACTAGGGACATTAAGGATTTTCGCTAATAGGACATCATTGAACTCGATAGTAATTCCACCGACACGACTTCTTACAGCAAAACTGTTCAAAGTGAAATTGCAATAAATAGACAAATAGCATTAGTGGCGATAGGAATTGGAGGGTGACAAGTTGGTGCAGCCCTAATGCCTCAAAAAATGGATGGTGTTCAGGAAATATAGTCCATTTAATCGGGGCACCGGTGCATATTTTACGAACAGAGAAATTCGCATACAATAATAAGGATTGATCATGAGTTTCAAAAAAACTCATTATATGCTCCGTCGTCCGATTGGACCGGAGAAAAGAATGAATCCACCTGAGAATTCGAAGACGAGGCCTCTTCACTGGCCGCGGTCTTCTTCCTCTTGGAGGGATTGAAGTTCATAAGCATTGTGTCTAAAAAAGAATAAAATCTACGAACTTGAAAGAGAGGGAAGGAGTAGGTTATACCTTCCAAGATTGGAGTATGTTGTTGAGGATAAGAAACTCTACACGAATCCAAAGTTTGGATTGATTTCTCTAAGAGGATTGTAAGAAAAGGCTTGGAGAATTTCTAAGGTTTGGGGGGTCAAGGCGCGGCTGTTGCTGTGATATGAGGATTTGGAGAAGATGAAAGGAAGGGGGCCACTTGGTTCTAACTTTAAAACACATACACCAACAACTCAGGCCAAATTCAGTCAGAGTTCGCCTGGGGTTCTGTTGAGGTATTTTTCAAACAAAAATAAATGCAGTCCACTTTCTTTTCTTCAATCTCTTTTCAATTATTTAATTCCAAGTTTTGTTATTTTAAATTTCAACTAATATAATTAATATTATTTTATATATTAAATTTTGTTACAAAGTGACTGTCTCATATTAGTTGTAGGGGTACTGTCCGAGCTAACGGGGGTTCACCGTGGAACACTTAAATACCGTTTTGCTTCGATCTTGGTTGTGGTGACAGACAGACCCTTTGTAGGCTTGTATCGAAAACAATATTTGTATATTGAAAGATAATCAATAAAACAACATTAATTAATATTATTGACATCTAAAATTCCTTATTCTCGACGTAAATAATTGAAACGATCTTTCGCAAATGGTTTTGTAAAGATATCAGCCAGTTGGTTCTCTGTGTCTACATATACAAGGTTTATATCTCCATCTGTTTGATGATCATAAAGAAAATGATGCCGAATCTCAATATGCTTAGTGCAAGAGTGACATACATGATTCTTAGTCAAATTAATAGTTCTAGCGTTGTCACAGAAAATAGGTATGTGTGTGTAAAGTAAACCGAAGTCTTCTAGGGTTTGCTTTATCCACAAAATTTGTACACAACAACGTCCTGTAGCGATATACTCAGCCTCAGTAGTTGATAATGCGACAGAATTTTGTTTCTTGTTAAACCAAGAGACTAGAGCCTTACCTAGAAAATGATATGTGTCGCTGGTACTTTTTCTATCCTCTTTGCATCCAGTAAAATTAGCATCTGAGTAACTGATTAGGTCAAAGGATGTGGTTTTGGGACACCATAAGCCGACCGAAGAAGTGCCTTTAAGGTATTGAAATATGGAAACATAATCAAAATATCGAAATATGAAAACATACACACAAGCAAACGCTAAATGGACGTGGTTTTGGGACACCATAAGCCGACCAAAGAAGTGCCTTTATGTGATTCCTTAGGGTTAGCTTGAAAACGCACACACAAGCAAACGCTAAACATTATATCTGGGCGACTAGTAAAATAAAATAGAATACCAATCATACCTCGATACTTACGTATGTCGACTGGTTTACCTTGCTCATCCTTATCAAGCTTGGTTGAAGTCACCATCAGAGTGCCAAGTGGTTTAGCGGTTTTCAGGTCGAACTTCTTCAATAAGTCTTTTGTGTATTTAGCTTGATTAATGAACGTTCCATTGTTGGTTTGTTTGATTTGCAGTCCGAGGAAGAATTTCAGTTCTCCCATCATGCGCATCTCAAACTCGTTCTGCATACACATTGAAAATTCTTGACAGAGAGATTCATCAGTAGATCCAAAAATAATATCATCTACATAAATTTGAATTAAAAGAGGATTTCTATTAAAAGATTTTATAAACAGTGTAGTATCAACCTTACCTTTTGTAAAACTGTTATCAAATAGAAAAGAACTTAAACGATCATACCAAGCGCGAGGGGCTTGTTTCAAACCGTATAAGGCTTTCTTTAACTTGAAAACATAATCAAGATTTTAAAATTAGTAAAACCTGGAGGTTGAGCTACATAAACTTCCTCTTTTATAAAACTATTCAAAAATGCACTATTAACAATCATTTGAAATAATTTAAAATTATGAAAACATACAAATGCACATAATATGCGAATGGATTCTAATCTCGCAACTGGCATAGCTCTCATCGTAGTCGATACCTTCCTCTTGATTGTATCCTTGAGCTACGAGTCGGGCCTTATTACGAGTAACTAAACCATTCTAATTAAGTTTATTTCGGAATACCCAACAGGTGCCAATGACCGGATGATCAATGGGCATGGGAACAAGTTTCCAAACTTGATTCCTTTCAAATTGGTTTAATTCCTCTTGTATAGCATCTAACAAAAAAGTATCACTACATGCTTCTTCAATAGTTTTAGGTTCAAGCTGTGAACTAAATGCAACATAGGAAACTATATTTTTGCTAGAGGAACGAGTACTTACACTCCTGGTAATCTCACCTATTACCAAATGGTCTATCAAAAACTTTATTTTTTTTGGCAAACTCTTAAGGTAGCTGGTTTCGGCTTCTGGTTCTATACGTGATCTGCCTGGAGGATCAGTTGGTACTGTGCTTAAAGGTTCTGCAGGTGCTGTACTTGGTGTACTGATGTCTTTGTCATCATTATTGAGTGTATGTTGATTCAGTTCGTCAAATGTAACATTTATTGATTCATCGATGATCATACAACTTTTATTGAAGACTCGATGCCCTTTGCTCTTCGCAGCATAGCCTAAAATGATACCTTCATCGGCCTTTTCATCAAACTTTTCCAAATTTTCTTTAGTATTGAGAAAAAAACATTTGCAACCAAATAACTTGAAATATGGAACAGTGGGTGTTCTATCCAACCATAGCTCATAGGGAGTCTTCTTCGATATAGGTCGAATTAGAACCCTATTGAGAACATAGCAAGCTGTATTGACAGCTTCTGCCCAAAAGTATTTAGGTAGACTAAACTGGTATTACATTACTCTAGCCATTTAGGATAGAGTCTTGTTCTTATATTCCACAACTCTATTTTATTGTGGAGTCCTAGGGCAAGAGAACTCATGCAGATACCGTATGTGTCATAAAATTGCTTAAACTCTGCATTCTCAAATTCGTCGACATGATCACTTCGAATATGAGTGATCATGAATCCTTTTTCATTCTGAACTTTCTTGCAAAAAAAGATGAATTTTGATAATACATCGTTCTTACATGCAAGAAAATATACCCACGTGTATCTAGAGTAATCATCTACTATTACAAAAGCATATAATTTACCACCTAGGCTAGTACTTCTACTAGGTCCAAATAAATCCATATGTAGTAATTGTAGAGGTCTAGTGGTACTTACACCGTTCTTGGACTTAAATATGGATCGGGTAGCTTTGTTCTTTTCATATTCACTACATACTGTATCATTCTTGAAAGTAATGTCCGATAAGCCTCATACCAACTTCTTTGTAGATAATCTTGAAATTGTGTCCATATTTGCATGACCGAGTCTCATATGTCATATTTGACTCTCATCACTCTTGGCCATTAAGCATCTACCATCTTTGTTAGCATCTTATAACAAATAGTTAAAACATATATATTGTCTTCCTTGATAACCTCAAAAATAGTACTACCAGTCGAGCGATCAACTATAGTACATTTGTCTTTGACAAAGTTAATACCATAATCGTGGTCAGCTAAATGGCTTATACTGAGTAGGTTATGTTTTAACTCGGTAACTAGACAGACATGTTTAATCACAGGATAGGAAGCCTTACCAATATTGTCGATACCTACTGTAGTGCCCCGACCCGCAAGATGCCTTATGATGGATGGTTGGTTCGATGAAGCCTTGTTGGACTTGGGATTATGCGAAGGATTGCTTGGAAGGCTATGCGATCGTGGCAGGAATCGTCCTATGAATGTGAGTAGTGTTGAACCCTTCAAAGATCCTTTAGCTTCACGCTTAAAATAAGGATGAGTATGCTATGTTTCTAGTTGAGTTTGTTCAATAACACCTTGCATGGAATTTGGAAAGATAATAAAAGATAATAATCACCTGAACGTAAACTGGTGTGGCTAGATGAATTATATGCTTGTACACTGTTGCGATGAATTACATGACAGGTGATGGCAAAGTCCCAAATAATTGGGCGGTGAGTATATTGAGCTTTGGCTCAATGAATAAATGGTAAAACAGATGCTAAGACCCAAGAACTGGGCAGTGAGTATGCTTGAATTGCATTCAAATGAATGAATGCTAAACAGATGCTAAGTCCCAGGAATTGAGCGGTGAGTACATTGAGTTTGGTTGAAAAGATGTTTGGTATCAAAGATGTGGCATGGCATTGGGTAACAACATTCTATTATCCTGTCGCCGATGTAGAATGTTGATTACGCCAAGACCCTGGATTGGGCAGATGATAATGTGAGCATTGGCTCAAGGCAAGATGGCTAGATGGCAAGATGGCAATACAAATGAGAATGATGGTTTTGCTTAGTTTTACTTATCATGCATTATATGTTTTCTTCTTAGATAAGTTGCATATAGTTGCATGGTCATGGACAACTTGTCGACAAGGTGGTTTCTCGAACGGTATTCCTGGGCCATGGAACCCGGTTCGTCCTAGGGAAAACCAATGCCGAAGTAGTGGCAGTACTGAAGTAGTAGCACGGTATACAGGACTTGCAGTGGGGCTAGCTACCTGCACTGGCAAATGCGCTGTATACCTGTAAGACGGTCCAGGATGGCGTGTCGCCAGTGACCTTCATATAGATAGGTCAGGTGCTAATGATGTCTTATGCAGGCAGAGCAAGTTATTACTCAAATACAGGAAAGGATGTCGGCTGTTGGTAAGAATCACCTGAACGGTGATATTTATATTGAATCATGATATTGTTCCTAACAATGTCTTGTGCAGGCAGAGTAAGTATTATAAATATACAGGGATGGCTACACGACCGTGGGTAAGAATCACCAAAGGGTGATAACAGTATGCTTTAAATTATGTTGGCTATGAGATTTGCATGTTTTACTTCTTGTCGGTTATAACATGAAATTGACCCTAAGGTAACGAGAAAGACCACTGTTAATAATGTGCTATAACATGATTACTTAGTGTTGTCTTCTTAGGTGAGTTGGGCCAGCACCGCTCGCCAGTACATTGATGATGTACTGACCCACGTTGTGGGCAATATTACAGGTGTTTGCTTGGGGAAATCCTGTGAATCAGTGCTTGGCATCGATGAATCGGATGGGTGTACAGAAGCTCTTCTTGCAAGACGATGTCTTCTGCTATACGGGACATAATGTATGGAATAGTGGAACTCAGTTATACCAGTGAGATTGTAGCCATATTGGCAAGTTCATTATAAAGAAGTCGGTATATTCATTTGTAGCCTAAAGGGCAAGTGCATACATTCAGTTGGCTATTCAAAAGTCTTGTAAACAGTTGTAAACTCTGTATTCTGCTGCAAGTCTTGTAATCCATTTTGATTATCAATAAAGAGATACATTTCTATATAAATTGTGTGACTTCAATTTATCTGCTTGGTTCCGCTGCGTTGTCGATGTTTTCTGAGAATTACCAGGAACTGTAATGGTTTTGCCTTGTACAAGTACAATCTAGACTTGTACGGCATCACGCCCAGTGGCTTATTTTCGATCCTCCGGGATCGGGGCGTGATATAATGGTATCAGAGCACGGCTTTACGTCCTTGGACTCCTATTCGATTTGTTTCGAATCAATGTTGCTACTAAGATGATTCTAAGCTGCTTCCGCGATTATTCAAAGATTTCTTCCGCGATTATTCAAAGTTGCTTCCACGGTGAATCAAAGTTGCTTCCGCGAATACTCAAAGTTGCTTCCGCGATGAAATGAAAGTCGCCTCTATGATGACTCATAGTGCTTCTGCGATTATTCTGTGTTGCTTCCAAACTATTCTATGTTGTACCCTTGACTGAAATTCTGTTGATCATTCTGACCTCTCACTGGATGTTCCATACAATAAGTCTAAATATGTGTGCTGTGATATGTGTGCTTTGTTGAATTTCTAAAAGATACCAAAAAGAATAACAATGATGCGATGTGATAATAAGTTTGTGATGAATGCTGGATGTCTTATATGTAGAATTCTTTGAGTCGATTGTTATGCAGCAATCGACCGTGGGTGATGGCTTGGTATGTTGGAACAGAATGTGCATGGATTTCAGTGAATGGGAATCGACCGAATTTTGAGTCGGTATTTGTGGTCAGCATAACCACTGCAGGATGGATAGTCCATGTTGGATGTCGGTTTGATGCGAAAGAATATTGTGTTTGGAATGGCTTGAGCTCTGGGTGGTATATTACATATACCCTTGTCGTGACAAGATGTCCCTTGACCCTTGATGTGTCTATGATTTTGTGATTGCTTTACCTATAAGGTAGTGGGTGGTATCGAATCGTAGCTGAGCTTACGATTGATACATGTCGGCTAGGAATGTCCCTTGATGATTAAGTTCGGATGACCCGTTGTGAGATTTTGATGTGTTCAGATGAACCATCGCTAGACCTTGTCGGTTAGCATTATGTCGGGTAATAAGAGAATTGAGAATATGAAATGATGCCTTGGTTGGGAAAGAAAAGAATTTCAGATTCAGGCGAGTACTTGAATCAGTTGGGTAGAAGGATTGTAGGCTTGGTAATGATAGTGTGGTGTTGCTATTGAAAGATTTTGCGAGAACAACTATGGACCGAATATTGAACGATGTTGGAATTGAGTTAAAGAAATTGCATGTTGGACATCGATAGAACTGATGGTAATGTTAGACGCTTATCGGGATGTTGCGAATGATTTACAAGATGCAGAGAGTTGCATCGACGACCGAAAAGTTAGAGAATGGACTTGTGGAATAGATGATCTTAGCACGTGGTGCAGTGTGCTTGAAGGAAATTGATGTCCCGAATTAACAAGTTATGACCCTTGACTATTTTAAGGCATAGAGAATGGGTACTTGTCCCTTGATGTACGAAAGAGTAGATGTTCCTTACGAGAGTCGAATGGCTGGAACACAAATAAGTATCGAGGTACAGCGATATGTAATAGACCCTGTCGGTAGATGATGTTGTCACATGAATAACAAGTTGGGTGGAATATAGAATTGTTGGATTATGACTTAGCTGATGAGTTATGTCATGTCCACTAAGATGACCGATATATGATGCGAGATGATTGGTGCTATAGAGATTGGATTGGTGCATGAATAGTAAATCTTCTTATGGAATCAGAAGGAGATAATACAAGACTAATATTGATGGTTAACGTGAATTGCTAAGAGATGACCGTGTTGGTGTTAGAAAATTTATAAATGATGCCTCGGAAGAAATATGATTATAGTTGCCTTATTTTTGTTGGTTAAAAGAGTACGGACCGTATCGATGATCTAAGAATGTGGGAAACGAATATGTCGCGAAGAGACCGTAGGAAAGAGATCGTAAGTGATAAACTAATTGAGATAGCATGTCGGATGATGACTCGGAATAGTTGACCCGATTGAATAGACAATTTGAGTACGATATGAGAATGCAAGTCGGATTGAACAAGTGATGTTATGTCTATGCAAGTGGAAATTGAAAGTTTAGATATTCGATTGATAAGTTTTATATGATAGCTTCGAGATTAACCCATAGAGTTGTGGGATAGAATTGTTGGATAGAATTATCGGATGGATTTGGTCGGTTGCGGGTAAGTCTAGAATGAGACTTCGTTGGGTATGACCCGAGTATAAGTACGGGTAGAAAGACTTGACCCTAGAATGTTGGCTGGTTGCCTAGACTGTCGATTGGTTGTCTAGAGTGTTGGCTAGTTGCCTAGATTGTCGGTTGGTTGCCTAGAGTGTTGGCTGGTTGCCTAGAGTGTCGGTTGGTTGCCTAGAATGTTGGCTGGTTGCCTAGACTGTCGATTGGTTGTCTAGATTGTTGGCTAGTTGCCTAGATTGTCGGTTGGTTGCCTAGAGTGTTGGCTGGTTGCCTAGAGTGTCGGTTGGTTGCCTAGAGTGTTGGCTGGTTGCCTAGAGTGTCGGTTGGTTGCCTAGAATATTTGTTGGTTGTTTAAGTTTCAGATTTGGTTGGCTATGTTCTTCAGTTGTCCATGTTGGGAATAAGTTCATAAGATTGGGGTAGTGTCCCATGTCCCTAAGTTGGTCAGACCATAGAGTTGCCCTACGATGAGAATTTGTTGCCTGTATTATAAGAGATACGTATGTCCCTGATAGCTATCCATCTCATATGAGTTAGCTGAATGTCTGGTTTAGCTTAGATTAGCTGACCGTAGAGACTTGACTGTATGCTAAGTTGACTGTTGGAAAACCATAGGATGTCCCTATTGATGTTGCGTGAGTATAGTCGGAATGAGTAAGATGTGTTGGAAGGTAGGCTTTGGAATGGAATAGATATTTGGGAAATTTTGATGTTATAATGTTGGATGGGATGACGGATCATGTTGGTTTCGAAAATTTGGTTGCCTTTGTTGGATTGCTGGAAATTGTTGGGACTGGTTGGATTGGTTGATTTATTATTGAGCTGCAAAAATTGATGGTAGTGCCTTGAGAAAGTTGGGATAATTTCATTGAACGAATCAGAATTGAGGATATAAGTGTAATAACGGAATTGGATAGTGCATGTAGCCGAGATCGGCGAGATGCGAATGTGAATAAGAACGACCCTCAGGATTAATGTTGTTGGATATAAAAGTTGCTTATGCGAGAGGATAATATGTTGGCATGATCAATACGAGAAAATGTTGGAGTACAACGAGAAATGTTACTAGAATGGAACGATGGTACAATTTGAAGGATGGTATGATTTGGAAGATGGATCATGATGGGAAAATTTACAAGTTGCAAACAAAGTATATGGATGCGAACGATGATGAGTACAAGATTTGACCGACGAGAATCGGGGTATCGAAATAAAATGTGGCAATAGGATTTATCAACATTGGTGGCATGGATGACAATGAACTTGAAAGGAATACTTGATACATCTAAGTCGGAATATTTTAGAAATTTTGGATCGGTTGAGGAAAATTGCTCGAGTTGGAATTGGTAACATCTGTTGTCTTATTAGTTGGTTGGAATATTGAATAAACAAGTGGGATTATACGAGATGCTCAAAAAGAATTACTGATGTTCGAAAGAGAAGCTGCACCGTAGCTCGTTCGCTTTCTCTATCACTGAACTTGGCTGAAGTGCATATATTTCGGGGACGCCTAAAATATGTGTATGATTCCAACTAAGTGGTATGCTGAATTCAAACGAAGCCACGGGAAGGATTATCATGTGCTAAGAATTTGCACGAGTGTCGGAGGAAAGATCAAAGATGGTAAACTATGTTGAATCAAATGAGATGCTGTAACGAGATGGTACATTACTTGAGATCAATCGAGAGATTGCGGAGAAATATTTAATGGTGCAAGTTGATCGTTGAGAAGTTTCATAAAAAGTCGGTTGGAGTTTTGAGGATGAGTTTTGTTTTAAGTTTCGAGGACGAAACTTTTTCTGGGTAGTATATATTGTAGTGCCCCGACCCGCAAGATGCCTTATGATGGATGGTTGGTTCGATGAAGCCTTGTTGGACTTGGGATTATGCGAAGGATTGCTTGGAAGGCTATGCGATCGTGGCGAGAATCGTCCTACGAATGTGAGTAGTGTTGAACCCTTCAAAGATCCTTTAGCTTCACGCTTAAAATAAGGATGAGTATGCTATGTTTCTAGTTGAGTTTGTTCAATAACACCTTGCATGGAATTTGGAAAGATAATGAAAGATAATAATCACCTGAACGTAAACTGGTGTGGCTAGATGAATTGTATGCTTGTACACTGTTGCGATAAATTACATGACAGGTGATGGCAAAGTCCCAAATACTTGGGCGGTGAGTATATTGAGCTTTGGCTCAATAAATAAATGGTAAAACAGATGCTAAGACCCAAGAACTGGGCAGTGAGTATGCTTGAATTGCATTCAAATGAATGAATGCTAAACAGTTGCTAAGTCCCAGGAATTGAGCGGTGAGTACATTGAGTTTGGTTGAAAAGATGTTTGGTATCAAAGATGTGGCAAGGCATTGGGTAACAACATTCTATTATCCTGTCGCCGATGTAGAATGTTGATTATGCCAAGACCCTGGATTGGACAGATGATAATGTGAGCATTGGCTCAAGGCAAGATGGCTAGATGGCAATACGAATGAGAATGATGGTTTTGCTTATTTTCCTTATCATGCATTATATGTTTTCTTCTTAGATAAGTTGCATATAGTTGCATGGTCATGGACAACTTATCGACAAGGTGGTTTCTCGAACGGTATTCCTGGGCCATGGAACCCGGTTCGTCCTAGGGGAAACCAATGCCGAAGTAGTGGCAGTGCTGAAGTAGTAGCACGGTATACAGGACTTGCAGTGGGACTAGCTACCTGCACTGGCAAGGGCGCTGTATACCTGTAAGACGGTCCAGGATGGCGTGTCGCCAGTGACCTTCATATAGATAGGTCAGGTGCTAATGATGTCTTATGCAGGCAGAGTAAGTTATTACTCAAATACAGGGAAAGATGTCGGCTGTTGGTAAGAATCACCTGAACGGTGATATTTATACTGAATCATGATATTGTTCCTAATAATGTCTTGTGCAGGCAGAGTAAGTATTATAAATATACAGGGATGGCTACACGACCGTGGGTAAGAATCACCAAAGGGTGATAACAGTATGCTTTAAATTATGTTGGCTATGAGATTTGCATGTTTTACTTCTTGTCGGTTATAACATGAAATTGACCCTAAGGTAACGAGAAAGACCACTGTTAATAATGTGCTATAACATGATTACTTAGTGTTGTCTTCTTAGGTGAGTTGGGCCAGCACCGCTCTCCAGTACATTGATGATGTACTGACCCACGTTGTGGGCAATATTACAGGTGTTTGTTTGGGGAAATCCTGTGAATCAGTGCTTGGCATCGATGAATCGGATGGGTGTACAGAAGCTCTTCTTGCAAGACGATGTCTTCTTCTATATGGGACATAATGTATGGAACAGTGGAACTCAGTTATACCAGTGAGATTGTAGCCATATTGGCAAGTTCATTGTAAAGAAGTCGGTATATTCATTTGTAGCCTAAAGGGCAAGTGTATACATTCAGTTGGCTATTCAAAAGTCTTGTAAACAGTTGTAAACTCTGTATTCTGCTGCAAGTCTTGTAATCCATTTTGATTATCAATAAAGAGATATATTTCTATATAAATTGTGTGACTTCAATTTATCTGCTTGGTTCCGCTGCGTTGTCGATGTTTTCTGAGAATTACCAGGAACTGTAATGGTTTTGCCTTATACAAGTGCAATCTAGACTTGTACGGCATCACGCCTAGTGGCTTATTTTCGATCCTCCGGGATCGGGACGTGACACCTACTATATACCCTTTAAGATTATTACCGAAGAAAACGTATCCTTCTTTCTTTTTCGACAGTGTTGCGAATAATGAAGCGTCATCGGTCATGTGCCGTGAGCAACCGCTGTCGAGGATCCATTTGCTTCTAGCATGTGAAGGGTGTTCCACCTACAAGAGAATTTGAAGATAAAACTTTTGGTACCCATTTCTTGTAGGGTCTGAAATGTTAGTTTTCGGTATCCATGCATATATTTTTAAATCAACTAACTTTCTAATTTTACATGCATGAGAGATATGATCAATGGTGCCACAATAATGACATCTAGCATGTTGAGTGTTAGAAGCAGTGTGTTGTGCACTATTGGTAGGTCTTGGTTTTATAGTATAATAGAATGCATGCTTATTAGTGTTCTTAGGCAAAGGTTTGGTTTGGTTTGGTCTGACAGTGTTGGGTTTGACAGTGTTCTGATGTTTCGATAAGTGACACGTGTTAGGATAGGAAGCAGCAACTTTAGGCTGTTTTTCTAACCTAATTTTTAACTTTTTAGAAGTGTCATACAATAAACTATAATCAGCAGTAAGTGCATCATTCCTAAATAGTGCTTGCTGAAGACTCTTCTTCTCTTTGAGTAGATCTTCCTCTAATTGGGTAATGGTCTTGTCTTTCTCTTCGGATTGTCTTGTGGTCTCATGTAGTAAAAACTTAACAGAAGAAAGCTCACCTACCTCACTAGAATTATCATTACTTCTAACCTCAGCTAGTAGGTCGGTAAGTCTTTCTTTTTCACCTTTTTACTCCTTGAGTACCTTCTTAGAGTTTTGATATTTACTATGCAGTTTTCTGTAATCAGCTAAGAGGTCACTAAAGGCTTCACCTAATTGCTCAAAGGTAAAATCATCATACATATCAAACAGGGGGTTAGTATTTACCTGATCGAATGACATTAAGCATAAATTTGCAGCGTCATCTAATTGTTCATCTTCTGAGTCACTAGCTTCACTTTCATGCCATATGCTCGTATTGGCATACCTTCTGGATGTTGATTTCTTCAGGTAACCTTTGTCATACTTGTTGCTTTTCTTGGTTAATGATGATATTATTGTACAGTTCTTCTTTATATGTATTTTCTTCTTGTAACCGTAGTAGATAGGATCTTCTTCGTTGTTGTTGCTATTGTGTTCCTTTATTCTTCTATTGAATCTCGTGAACTTCTTGAAGTTTCTTACTAGGAGAGCTTGATCTTCGGAGTCAGAATCACTGTCGTCGGAATTATCTTCGATAGTTTTTCTGTGTTTAGTTTTGCAAGCGATCGACTTCTCCTTCAGTGTAACATCATCAAAGTCTTAAAATTCCAGCTCGTGACTGAGTAGCTTACCCATGAGTGTTTCAAGAGACATAGTTGTGAGGTCGTTCCCTTCAATGGTTGCCGTAGCCTTTAGAATCTATTTCTCCATGAGAGCTCATAGAAGTTTACGAATCTTCTCATGGTTATTGTATTCCTTGCCTAATGAAGACAGAGGATTTACAATATCCAGAAATCTTGTAAATATCTGAGTGACGGATTCATTTGGCTTCATCTTGAATGTCTCATACTCCTGAGTAAGTCTGCTAATTTTTGACTCCTTGACTTGGTCTTGCTTTTGTGAGTCACTCCGAGAAGTTTTCATACTTGATGTTGTGCATGTAGATACCCTGTTAAATTCAGTCATGTCTAAGGCACAAAAAAAGCATTAATAGCACGTGCGTCAAGACTGGCCTTTTTCTTTTCATCCTCAGTATACTTTTCAGGGGGTTTCTTAACCAACTCCCTTCAACAATAATACGTACAGGCTTTTTATAGCCATCAATAACAACAGACCATAAGTCAAAATCTAGAGATTTAAAAAAAAAACTCATCCGTGTTTTTCAGTATGTGCAATTCGTACCATCAAATAATGGGGGTCTGTTTGTGGCTTGGCCTTCACTTGTGAATTTCACAGTTGCCATGTGTTATAATTTCATCTATGTAACAGCTGAAATAATAAAGAATATAATAGCAGTGTTACCTCACGTTATCTGTATAACCTGCTCAGATACCAATTGAGCATAATACTCTAGGGGATGAATAGAGTAGGCAGCAGAATTTAGCTAATTTTAAATGTTAGCAACAAGATCACAAATAATATATCACAAGAATGTAAATATAAAGGCAGAGATCATAAAGTAAACGCAAAGACGGCGATGTATACTGGTTTCCTTTTTATGAGGACTATTCCAGTCGGAAGAACTCTAGCTTCCAGTTGAATCCACTATTAGAAAATACCGCAAGTTTTCATACGAAGTTCTTGTAACTTCTCCAATGCGAGCTTTGATACGAAGTACTCGACCAACTTCAATTATGAAGTGTCTTCCTTCAATCAAGCCTCAGATTAGAATCTCTCTAAAAAACTTCTAGACCGTACCGCACTGGCAATTCGACTAGAAGATTGTAACAGGCTTGGGATTTGAAAATAAAAGTTTTTAGAACACTTTGGAAGATGTTTAAGCTTATAGAGAATAGATAAGAAAGTGAATGAGTGAATTAAAATGATTAAAATCGTTCTCTATTTATAGGTTTTCCAAAGACAGAATTCGGACATAACTCTTTGAAAGAATCTCGACAAATAGCCATTGTATCCGTAACTGCAGGAGGACCAAGTTCAAAAACCAAACGACACTAAATGAACTCTGGCCGAATTCAGGCCGAACTCTGGCCGAATTCTCCCAGGGCCAATTTTGATTTTTAGGACATTTTGTAAAACTGGTTTTTGAGTTATGGCTTATTGAAAAGTTTAAGCAGTTGGGAGCTTTTATAAAATGGGCTATTTTCAAAACATAGGATATTTTTGAAAACGTTTTGGGGTAGCCTATTTGCCAGTACGACTTGGTGTACAAAGTATTCTTAGACTCAATAAATATAAAAATTATATTGAATATGAAATACAGACTCATACGGCAAAAACAGCTTCAGTCTTGAACAGAATGGTAGTAGTTCGTTAGCAGTTGTCCAAGTAGCTCTTATATCGAGACAGGGTTAGATCAATTATTAAAATCGGATTTGACCATGAACAATGGGCCAACATAGAGGATCGATCATGACCAATGGGCCAACATAGAGGACCCCGTGCCCCAACCTGCAACACCAAAAAGTTACAACTTTGAAGTGTCAGAATTCAAGAAAGTGTATCGCACTTCCTTCAACGCTACCGAAGGCCCTTCTATGGCGATTGACTAGTTGGAAGAGATGGAAGACCACTTCGAGCTCCTCGGCATTGAAGAATCCAAGCAAGTCGCCTACGTACAACTTTAACTACGTTTGAACACGCATGACTGTGGATTGTACACAAAGGAGGGATCCGATGCGACAACAACTTAGCGCCAATCTCCTAGGCTACGTTCTGCAATGATTTTGAAGTTAAGTACCTTTCTTCAGTCGTTCGTCAAGAGAAAAAAATGAATTCATGCAGTTGAGGCAAGGGAACAGAATGGTGCAACAGTATACGGCATAGTTTAACAAATTATCCAAATTTGTTGGTGCATTTATGCATACAGAGGAGTGTTGCGTGTGACAATTTGAAGTGGGTCTACGGCCCTCTATCTCTGCCCATGTGGCAGTACCGGAATACAAGACTACGGGTGATGCTCTAAATTATGCTCTCCAACTTGAAACCCAGTATCCTCCCGTCGCTATAAATGTTGTGCACCTTTCAAATCACAAACGTCCTACCATATGGAAGGCAACAATAAGCTACAAAGCATCCAAACAATAGCGGCTATAAGGGGCAGAACCCAAGACTTTGTTGCACTAAATACAACTATAATAGACACCATGCCAGTGAATATCATACTTTGAATATAGACTGCCACTTTTATAGGAAAAAATGACACATGCTAAAGACTATTTTGCTCAAAAGTAAAATCGGGATGTCTTGCCACAAACCAAATCAGGAGAATTGAGGCCCGACAAGTAACTCCTATTTTCGAATTTTTTCAAAATTTTATTTTATTTGATTTTATTTATTGGATTTAAAGATAAATTTTATTAAGACTTTATGAAAGATGTTTTGGAATTATTTCTATTATCAAAGACTAGTTTTAAATTTAGGATTTGATAGTACTAATTAAACTTGATAAAAAATGTTTGTTTCGTTTGATTATTCCTTTGCACTTTCAAAGGATTTGATTTTGAAATGGTTCTTAGCCTTATAAATATTTTGTAAAACAAAATGATTTGCCAGATTATTTTTCAAATATATATTTTTAATATCTTAGATTATCATGGTAGTATCTAATATTATTTATACTATTTTTGATAATCCTAGGATCTTACTTCAAAATTTATTATGATAATCAGTTATTTTATTTATTTAAAAATATGCAATTTAAATCATTTTTGATATACACTAAAATATTATTTTAGAGTTGATCATTTATCTAATTTAAATTGGAATTTGTATGATTTAAATTGCGTGATAATTTCAAATGTTGAATCAAATTTATATAATTATCAATTATTGGTTTTTTTTTATTAAATTAAAATAGTGTTTAAATATTTCATTTGATTTAAATTAGAGGAAGGGGTTATCTACCAAAATCCTAAAAACTTATCTGACTAGAATTTTGTCTCCTCTTTATAAAGGGCAAATTATAAGGGCACAGCCTTTTTTATTCGGGGCTGTCCAAGTGACTGTTTTCCATTATTTACAAGTTTGCCACTGAAAAAATTACTCAGGGCTATCCAAGTGGTAGGTATAAAAGATAAGTCTTATAATTTTTGTTTTCTTCTTCACTCTCCATTCCTCACAAGAAGAAGAAGAAGAAAAAGAAAAAGAACAAGAACAATAAGAACAAGAAGATCAATTTTTACAAACCTAGTTTATTTTGGTTTTTTGATCTCTTCTAATTTCTCAGATCTCTTTCTCCAAACCCTACTTTATTTTTTTCTTCTTGTTTGGACATTATGGATGAAATCCTAATTGTAGAAGAAATTGGGTTATCAAATCTATCAAATCTATTAGTCTATTAACCAATTTTTCTTTATTAATAGAAGAATTATGCATGCAATCCTAGTTGTAGAAGAAAACTATGGAAGAAATCCTAGTTGTAGAATAATTGGGTTAATATCAGGACTGCCACAATTTCTGACAGTCCAGCATTGAGGACTGCCATAAATTGTGGCAGTCTTGAAATAGACTCGATGTACAACAGGACTGTCACAATTGCTGGCAGTCCTAGAAGTAATGAGGACTGCCAGAAATTGTGGCAGTCTTGAAATAGACTCGATGTACAACAGGACTGCCACAATTTCTGGCAGTCCTAGAAGTAATGAGGACTGCCAGAAATTGTGGCAGTCCTGAAAGGAATATGCTCTACAGCAGGACTGCCACAATTTCTGGCAGTCCTAGACATATTGAGGACTGCAAGAAATTGAGGCAGTCCTGAAAGATACTTGCTGTACAGCAAGTTTCTTTCAGGACTGCCACAATTTCTGGCAGTCCTAAAGTCGAAATTTTGGAATGAAAAAAAAACATGTTATGATTTATTTCAATCTTGATAATAGAGTAAAATATGCATTTTAGGATTTATTTCCATGCATTCTTTGTGAGGGAAGAAGTATTTATCCTTTATTTCCATGCATTTTAGAGTTTATTTAATTTTTTGGGTGCCATCGAAATTGGGAAAGAGAAAGAAACTAGGATTTTGATGGAGATGGTGATGATGGAAATGGTGGAGAAGAAGATGATGATGATGATGAGAAAAAAAAACTAGGATTTTGATAGAGATGTGAGGATGGATATGGTGGAGAAGAAGAAAATGGGTAGAAGAAGAAGAAGAAAACTAGGGTTTGTGAAGAGAGAGAGAAAAAATTTCAAATGAGAGTAATTTTTGGGTTTGGTGAGGTTGTGGGGGTTGGGACAGCCCCTGAAAAATAAATTTGGACAGCCCGAGTAAAAGTTTCTCAAAGCCTGGCTAGTCCAAATCCTCTCTAGCCCCGAGTAAAAAAACATGTGCCCTTATAATTTGCCTTATAAAGAGGCTCTTCCCCTATTTTTCCACCCCACCGATCCCATGTCAAGGCACCCAACTCGTCGCCTACTTCGTCATCACCCGTAACCACCGACTCTCTCCTCTACCTCGCCATCAACTCTTTCCAACCCCGCACAACCATTATCACCCGTAATCACCGGCTACCTTCGCTTCCCTGCCACCCACGACAACACCATGCTTTGCCAACAAAATTACCGTGTCCGGACCCGTGTGTCCGTGTCCGATATTATTCCACCATAGTATATTTACAATAAATTTTGCGTCCGACAAACTGAACCCCAATCAAATTATTGTGTCCGTGTCGATCGCCAGACACGGACAAACACACCCGACCACCAGCACAGAAAGAAAGCAAGAGGAGACTGCCGAGCACTCACCCAAACCCGATCCGTCCCTGGCCGCCGCTTCGTCCGGTGTGAGACACAGCACCGACTTCGTTCTCCACGGCCAGCGCCTGTGACCAGCCCCGTCGATCAGCGGTGAGGCTCGCCACTGACCGCCGAATCCGCCATCTCCTCCTTCAGGTCTGAGCCGTGCGCCACAAATCGCCGCTCGTACCCCTCCCTCGCCCGCCGCCTCCTCCAGTGCCGGGGTTGTCGCACCTCAGCGACGCAAGGGAGTCGCCGTCGCAGCCAATACCGCTTCCTGCTTGCCTCCAAGCGCACATCCACGTGCGCATGCCAGTGCAGAGGAACCGTGGCGGCGCCTCTGGGTCCGTCGACCACCGTGCCTGGTCGCGTCGAGCCGTGGCCAATCCTGTGTGCGGGCATCCTCTGCCGCGAGCGTGTCGCCAGCACCGCCTGGTCTCGCCGCCTCGACCCCGCGTCGGCGATCATCTTTCCCCTCGATGAGCTCCACCTCCACGAAATCCCGGCCAGAGCCGCCCCGATCAAAACCCCGGCGAACTTTTTCCCTCTCTGGTTGCCCTTCCTTTCCTCTTTGTAAGTTTCTCTCTCCTTCCTTCCTTCTACTCATGCACTCTTTACTTGCTGACTTCTGGAGAAATCGAGGAGAACAGCAGTGACAATACTGCTCTCTTACTCATTATATTATTGAGTCTCGGTTCTCAGTAACCTAGAAGAAACATTAATATTACTCATTATATTAATGAGTTGATTACTCATTATATTAATGAGTTTCGGTTCTCATTATACATGTGTACATACGAATAAGTGTCGTTACATTCTTATCATCTATATACTGTTTTACAAAATAAATTTATGATTTATAATTATTTTATTAAAATAGTAGTTGTCTTTATGCCTACCTACAATTTCAAAACTGAACCTCAAAGTAAAAAAAAAAAAAATAGATTTTTAATTATATTATTTCTATGGTAGTTAAATACAAATTTTTGACCTAGAAATGCTAATGTAGTGTACTTTTATCTAATTTATTTATGGTTTTGACCTAAAATAATTTACTAGTTTTTCAAACGTATTCATCAAAAATATTTTGATATTATAAATTACTTCCTAAATAGTATAAATATTATTTACACAATTCCTTTGAATATAAGTTATTGATAGTGACTAATCGTATTCTTATTTCGTCTGCGAACCCGACCTCCTTCACTCCTAACTAACTGGACTATACTGAACTCAACAAGAATTATTGGTTTCACCAGCTAAGGACCTCAGGCAAGTGCACTTTTTGATTATTTTCGATTCATAGTAGTCTTTTCATTTCATGTCTATACATATATCTTGTTGATTGTTGACACGCTCGTCACACGGAGTAGTCGGGAGGGAAAATATCTTAGTACACATGTGGACTACACAGAACTATCCTCCGTGTCTTTCGTGAATGCTAGCAGCTGCACATGACACGTGCAGTGTGCCTTATTTACCCCTAGCCTTTCACATATTGAAAAGGATATTTCACACCACCTAGGTAGATGTCTTTTATTTTTCTTTTATTTCACACTGTGCCATGTCATCAGTTACCTTCTAGCTTTCATATTCCATATGTTATTTTCATGTCTTGTTAATTCTATTGTGTTTTCGCATTGCCGTCGATTTCTGTACTTGTTCTATTCCTGACTGGAAACTAACATTTTTCAGGTTTAGCCGCGATCACTCTTAGCATTGGAAGGCTTGGGTATGCTGAGATCAACCTAGAAATAGAAAGCAATTGTACCAATTTCATTAATTGTAAAATTTTGTATTTTTTTATATTATAAATGATGTAAATGTTATAACAAATTTAGAAATGTGAATGAGCAGCAAATGTTGTATTTTGAGCATTTATTTCTTGCGAGCTTGACAGCGTTCTACCGCCGACTCTGAGGCGTAGGCTGGCTTGGACACATCTCGTATCCGGAAAAGCGGGTGCGGATTGTGACAAGTTGTTGTGGTAACCCATGCAGGTCAGTTTTTGCAAATCATGCGAACTCGTGGTAGTACTACATTAGTCGTACTGCTGCGAGCCTGCGACTAGGAATTGCTCATTCATAATTAGGTTGACTTGTTTTAGGACAACAATTAGGATTAGGACTAAGTACCCTATGGGCAACCCTTAGATTTATTTGAATTAAATTCTTGAGTAGTTAAGGCTACATAATTAGGATAGAGATACACGTGAATTTTTAGACAACCCTATTTTGGTTTGAACCTTGAGATAACATTGGTATATGAATTTGAAATGTTTTATGTGATAATATTACGGTTGAATGTACAATTCCAATCAAGGTTTGATAGAATCTTGGATTGATAGATTGAGTATCTTGGTTACTGTTGAAAATAATTTTTTTATGTCTTTGAAGTTTAACTTCTATGTGGTTTGATGAATTTATCGATAAGATAGAATATTTACATTTTCAAAGTACATGATTTTGATATAAATTTTCGGAGATTTATTTAATTTTAAATTTTGATAAGAGTATTACGGAAATGATTTAAGTTTAAATTTTGAAGTATTTATATTTGAAGATTTTAGATCTTGAACTTTGATTTTTGAAGGAGTCGTGAAAAGGGTGTATCTAAAGTATTTTGAGGAATTTATAAATTTTGTGAAGTTTAGATAATTATTAGCTAAGAGCCATGAATTTGATAAGAGGATATTGATGAAATGTTAAATCACTATATTACATGAGTTAGTGATTTAAATAATATTGATAGTGAAGAATTTTTGAGAAGATTGTGACAGAGTAGATTTAAGTTTAAATTTTGAAGATTTTAAAATTTTGGATTTTGAATTTTGAATTTTGAATTTAAATTTTGAGGAAGTTATGCAAAGGTGAATTTATATTTAAGATAGTTCGAGGAATTTAAAATCTTGTGGAATTAAAATTTTGAGGAATATTCCATAAGTCAAATGTTGATCATTTTGTTACAATCTTGAAGATTATTGTAAGGGTTGAATAATTGATAAAAATATATATATATATATATATATATATATATATATATATATATATATATATATATATATATATATATATATATATATATATAATTATTGAAATTTTGAAGATATTGAGTTATGGAAATTGAAGAGAAATTTTTGAGATACTCTATTTAATGATTTTTAAAATATTTTTCGTGATAGAATAAGTCTACTCAAAGGTGGGTAGAGTTATTAATTGACGAAATTAGCCTTTAAGATTATTAGCTTTGGTGTCGTTGACGTTCAAATTTATAAATGTCTTGATGAATTTATTGATAAGGTTAAATTTCCAAAGAAAATGGTTTTGATTTAATTAAATATCATGAAAATCTTTAGTGGTTTGAGGAGATTACGAAGATCGAATTGGAATTTAAAAAAAAATTCAGATTTTTTTCTTTTCTTTGAAGTCCTAATTTATGGACAGTTGCCAATTTGAATTAATAGTTGACTATGCAATGACCATTTTGTTAGATCATAATATTGAAGATCATGATAAGTATTGAACTATTGATGAAGATATAATTTCGAAAGATTATCGAATTTAAATTATTGAGGTGATTATGAAAAGATTGGATTTGGGTTAAAATAATTTGTTTTAAAAAAAAAAAAAGAGATCCTTGTGAAATTGATTTTTAAGATAATTATCAATTTGGATTAAGGGTTGTGGTAGGATGGTATTAAGGATTACTGAATCACGATAATGAATTAAGTTAGTAAGAACTTTCTGATTACTCTTGAGGACTTATTTATAATACCGATGGATAATAAGTTAGGTGTCGTATCCTTGTCACGCCATATTTAATAGGTTTTTCTTCTATTAAATATTAGAACCTTTCGACCAAGGCAGTAGCCTAAGACTCCAACACCAAGCCATACCTACTTACTCCTTCCATATCCAACACCGTTGACCAATGTTCTTACTAAAAGAAATTTTCTTTCCTTTTTTCATCTATTTAATCAGAATGCTCTTATTCATTAGAAAATTTTTACTATCTTTGTCTCACTAATCATCCCTTCTGACCATTCCTCCTCGTTAACCCTTCTATCTTTTCCATTGACCAATCGAGCATAGCTGTCCTAGACATCCCTTATATTTCAAGGAAGGTGACATGATAAACTTGTGAAGAAATTCATAGCCATTGTTTTACGAGAAATGGAATTACGCAATTAGTGAAGGAAGGATTAAGACAAATATGATTCTAGATGGTTAATAACTAACAGTATACTAATTATGGCCGATATTGTAGGATTAATGAAACGAATGACCTTGTAATCCCATTTGAAATGAAATAACCACAACTTCGAGGATAATGGAAGGAGATATTACAATAATGGAAAACTTAGACTAAATTATTGCATAGCCATTGGAATGCTTAAAATTTTGAATATTGCAGAGTTTCTTGGAAAGATATAAACTCATAAATGATATCTTAGACCTTGGTATGGAATTGAGAGAAAAAAAAATCTATATACAAATTGGTTCTCCAATTCGAATAATTTTTGAAGTCGAGAATCGATAAGTATTACGTTCTTTTGATGTTTGCATTTTGATTAGTTTGGTATCTATCTATGACAAGATTAAAATTTGTGCTTAAAAGATATTTTGATTTTGAGGTTCGGACGAGAAATAAATGTTGATATATTTTGAGCATAAACATTACGAGATAATTTTGGCTAGTTTAAGTTTTGTATTTTGGAAGTATGTGTGACTAGAGGTGGGTAGAAACTCCAAAAAAAAAAATATTGTGGTACTTAGAAGTAAAGACAATTTAATATTTGTCGATAAAGATTTAAATTTTAGAGGATTATGATGATGGATTTTTTTTGAATTTGAAAATATCTTGGTGGATTTAAATCCTTGTGAAATTTCATTTTGAGGCTAACTACCAATACGGACGACGGTTTGAATTTGAAAGACGAAAATTATTATTTTGTTGAAATCGATAAGTTTGGGTTTGACCTAAAGTTGATGATAGAAATTGTGGAAAGTTTTGAAGTATTCGTGAGGTTAAACTTTTATAAAGATTGATAAAATTTTTGGAATAATGAGTAACATGACAATGATAAGCCTTTGAGGTTGTTACATGGTACTTTTCTAGAATATGTCGTTGGACTAGCTATACACATTCTGTCTCTTAACTTTCGTGAAAACTTTCTAGAATTTAGGGATAACCTAAATTTTAATGCCAAGCGGTATATATTTATTTTTCCAATCCGTTCTTTCTTGATCAATATTTCTTATTAAGAAAAACTTTGCTATCCTCGATCACTTTTATCTTATCAATCAATGCCTATCCTATTACATTTTCTTTTACTACATTTCCTTCTCCTATCGAGCTTATCTATTCTTAAATTCGAGGACGAATTTATTTTTAAGGTGGGTAGATTTGTAACTCCTCTTTTCGAATTTTTTTAAAATTTTATTTTATTTGATTTTATTTATTAGATTTAAAGATAAATTTTATTAAGACTTTCTGAAAGATGTTTTGGAATTATTTCTATTATCAAAGACTAGTTTTAAATTTACGATTTGATAGTACTAATTAAACTTGATAAAAAAACGTTTGTTTCGTTTGATTATTCCTTTGGACTTTCAAAGGATTTGATTTTGAAATGGTTCTTAGCCTTATAAATATTTTTTAAAACAAAATGATTTGCCAGATTACTTTTCAAATATATATTTTTAATATCTTAGATTATCATGGCAGTATCTAATATTATTTATACTATTTTTGATAATCCTAGGATCTTACTTCGAAATTTATTATGATAATCAATTATTTGATTTATTTAAAAATATGCAATTTAAATCATTTTTGATATACACTAAAATATTATTTTAAAGTTGATCGTTTATCTAATTTAAATTGCAATTTTTATGATTTAAATTGCGTGATAATTTCAAGTGTTCAATCAAATTTATATAATTATCAATTATTGGTTTTTTTTATTAAATTAAAATAGTGTTCAAATATTTCATTTGATTTAAATTAGAGGAAGGGGTTATCTACCACAATCCTAAAAACTTATCTGACTAGAATTTTGTCTCCTCTTTATAAAGAGGCTCTTCCCCTATTTTTCTACCCCACTGATCCCATGTCAAGGCAGCCACCCCGTCGCCTACTTCGTCATCACCCGTAACCACCGACTCTCTCCTCTACCTCGCAATCAACTCTTCCCAACCCCGCACAACCATTATCACCCGTAATCACCGGCTACCTTCGCTTCCCTGCCACCCACGACGACACCATGCTTCGCCAACCAAATTACCGTGTCCGGATCCGTGTGTCCGTGTCCGATATTATTCCACCATAGTACATTTACAATCAATTTTGCGTCCGACAAACTGAACCCCAATCAAATTACTGTGTCCGTGTCGATCGCCAGACACGGACAAACACACCCGACCACCAGCACAGAAAGAAAGCAAGAGGAGACTGCCGAGCACTCACCCAAACCCGATCCGTCCCTAGCCGCCGCTTCGTCCGGTGTGAGACGCAGCACCGACTTCGTTCTCCACGGCCAGCGCCTGCGACCAGCCCCGTCGATCAGCGGTGAGGCTCGCCACTGAGCGCCGAATCCGCCATCTCCTCCTTCAGGTCTGAGCCGTGCGCCACGAATCGCCGCTCGTACCCCTCGCTCCCCCGCCGCCTCCTCCAGTGTCGGGGTTATCGCACCTCAGCGCTGTAAGGGAGTCACCGCCGCAGCCAATACAGGGAGTCACCGCCGCAGCCAATACCGCTTCCTGCTTGCCTCCGAGCGCACATCCACGTGCGCATGGCAGCGCAGAGGAACCGTGGCGGCGCCTCTGGATCCGCCGACCATCGCGCCTGGTCGCGTCGAGCCGTGGCCAATCCCGTGTGCGGGCATCCTCCACCGCGAGCGTGTCGCCAGCACCGCCTGGTCTTGCCGCCTCGACCCCGCGTCGCCGATCATCTTTCCCCTCGATGAGCTCCTCCTCCACGAAATCCCGTCCAGAGCCGCCCCGATCAAAACCCCGGCGAACTTTTTCCCTCTCCGGTTGCCCTCCCTTTCCTCTTTGTAAGTTTCTCTCTCCTTCCTTCCTTCTACTCATGCTCTCTTTACTTGCTGACTTCTGGAGAAATCGAGGAGAACAACAGTGACAATACTGCTCTCTTACTCTTACTCATTATATTAATGAGTCTTGGTTCTCAGTAACCGAGAAGAAACATTAATATTACTCATTATATTAATAAGTTGATTACTCATTATATTAATGAGTTTCGGTTCTCATTATACATGTGTACATATGAATAAGTGCTGTTACATTCTTATCATCTATATACTGTTTTACAAAATAAATTTATGATTTATAAATATTTTATTAAAATAGTAGTTGTCTTTATGCCTACCTGCAATTTCAAAACTGAACTTCAAAGTAAAAAAAAAATAGATTTTTAATTATATTATTTCTATGGTAGTTAAATACAAATTTTTGACCTAGAAATGCTAATGTAGTGTACTTTTATCTAATTTATTTATGGTTTTGACCTAAAATAATTTACTAGTTTTTCAAACGTATTCATCAAAAATATTTTGATATTATAAATTACTTCCTAAATAGTATAAATATTATTTACGCAATTCCTTCGAATATAAGTTATTGATAGTGACTAATCGTATTCTTATTTCGTCTGCGAACCCGAACTCCTTCACTCCTAGCTAACTGGACTATACTGAACTCAACAAGAATTATTGGTTTCACCAGCTAAGGACCTCAGGCAAGTGCACTTTCTGATTGCTTTCGATTCATAGTAGTCTTTTCATTTCATGTCTATATATATATCTTGCTGCTTGTTGACACGCTCGTCACACGGTGTAGTCGGGAGGGAAAATATCTTAGTACACATGTGGACTACCCAGAACTATCTCCCGTGTCTTTCGTGATTGCTAGAAGCTGCACATGACACGTGCAGTGTGCCTTATTTACCCCTAGTCGTTCACATGTTGAAAAGGATATTTCACACCACCTAGGTAGATGTCTTTTATTTTTCCTTTATTTCTTCACCGTGCCATGTCATCAGTTACCTTCTAGCTTTCATATTCCATATGTTATTTTCATGTCTTGTTAATTCTATTGTGTTTTCGCATTGCCGTCGGTTTGTGTACTTGTTCCACTCCTGACTGGAAACCAACATTTTTCAGGTTTAGCCGCGATCACTCTTAGCATTGGGAAGACTTGGGTATGCTGAGGTCAACCTAGAAATAAAAAGCAATTGTACCAATTTTTTTAATTGTAAAATCCTGTATTTTTTTATTATAAATGATATAAATGTTGTAACAAATTTAGAAATGTGAATGAGCAGCAAATGTTGTATTTTGAGCATTTATTTCTTGCGGGCTTGACAGCGTTCTACCGCCGACTCTGCGGTGTAGACTGGCTTGGACACATCTCGTATCCGGAAAAGCGGGTGCGGATCGTGACACGACACCTCGAGTTCCTCCACCAACACAACAGAATGGCCAAGACCATCGCCCCAATGCACAGGGACGAGTCTAAGCCATAGACAGGATGAAGCATTTACATTTGACACAGTCGTGACTGGTATACTACCCTTCAAAAATAAGCATGCACACGTTCTGTTTGATTCAGGTGCCATATATAGCTTTATATCTGCAGACTTCTCCGTTGAGCACAAATTTTCAGTGACACCTCTAAGCCTTAACCTTAGCGTCGCATACCGTAGGGCATATAACTACTTACATCCATAGTCTATAAAGGAGGAATCATCTGTATTGGAGGTAAAAAAAATATTTAGATGTAATAGTTCTAGATATCAAGGACTATGACATCATATTAGGGATGTATTGGCTCGGCGCTTACAAAGCCACTATCTACTGAGCTTGAAAGAGGGTCACCTTTTGCGTGCTAGAAGAGACTAAATTCTACTACTCGTGTAGTGAAGCATCGACGGCCTTCATGGTGATCTCTACAATAACTTCTCGGAGGATGCTGCATTCCGGCTGTGAAGGCTACTTGGCTTCCATGCGTGACATGTGGCAGGATGGTTTAAACACAAATCAGACAATCGTTGTGACAGAATTCTCCGACGTATTCCCGGAAAAGCTACCCAGCATGCCACCTAATCGAGAGATTGAGTTCACCATCGATACATTCCCCAACACCTGCTCGATTTCCAAAGCTTCATACAGAATGGCCCTTGTAGAGCTGAAAGAACTCAAAGTACAGTTGCAAGAGCTACTCGACAAAGGATTCATACGGCCTAGTGTTTCGCCATGGGGAGCCCCAGTATTCTTCATAAAGAAAAAGGATGGGTCAATGCATCTCTTTATAGATTATCGTGAGCTCAACAAAGCCACCATCAGAAACAAATACCTTTGTCTCGCATTGATGACCTCTTTGATCAACTACATGGTGCCATGGTATTTTCGAAGATTGATCTTCGATTGGGTTACCATCAACTCAAAGTCAAGCCGGACGATGTTCTGAATGAATGCCCCTACTGCCTTCATAGATCTTATGAATCGGGTGTTTCGTCCGTTCTAAAAAAAATTGTATTAGTCTTTATAGATGATATTCTCATCTATTCGAAGGACAGAGTATAACTTACACAACATCTGTAGACTGTGCTTCAAACCCTTCGTGATAACCAGTTGTATGTGAAGTAGAGCAAATATAAATTATGGCTAGACAATGTATCATTTCTTGGGCATATCATATCAGCCAAAGGTAGTCAGTGATTGAAGTCGTTATTGATTGGAAATGGCCTGCATTAGTCAGTGACATTCCAAGCTTCCTTGGCTTGGCGGGATACTACAAACGCTTCGTGAAAGACTTTGCGAAGATCGCATCACCATTGACTCGCCTCACTCAGAAAGGAGTCGCGTTTGATTTGTCAGATGACTATGAAGCTTCCTTCCACGAATTAAAGTAGGGGCTCGTCTCCGCCCTGATACTTGTACTTCCAGAAGGGACTGAGGGATTTCAGATCTTCAGTGATGCTTCCGGCCAGGGCTTTGGGTGTGTGCTCAAGCAGCGAAATAAGGTGACATCTTTTGCTTCTCAACATCTGAAGCCGCATGAGAAGAACTACCCCACCCATGAATTGGAATTGGCGGCGATTGTATTCGTATTAAAACTGTAGCATCACTATCTTTATGGCATGGCGTGCAGTATTTTTACGAATCACAAGAGCCTCAACTACCCATTTTATCCAAAAGGACTTAAACTTGCGACAGAGGTGCTGGCTAGAACTGATCAAAGACAACGACTTGACAATCGACTATATGCTTGGCAAAGTAAATGTGGTGTCCGATGCATTGAGCAAAAAATACGTAGCCTCGCTATCCATCAACAAAAGTCTACTGTGGGACTTCGAAGAAATGGGCATTGAACTCTAGCTTTTATTCGTGGAAGCTAAATTGGCACCGTTGCGGCTAGAATCTTGCTTGTTGTGAAAGATCAAGTCCGCTCAGAAAGACAATCCATACTTGAAGAAAATACGGAACCTTGTTTCAACGGATAAGGCGACCGACTTTGCAGAAGACGAGATCGAAGTATTGTGGGTAAAGCATCAGCTATGCCTTTCGGAGGACTTAGAACTGAGAAAGGAGATATTGTCGGAGGCGTACTACACAAAATATTTTTTGTATCCCGGTAGTACGAAGATGTATAAGGACCTCCGTATAATCTTTTGGTAGCACGGTGTGAAGAAGGATGTGACACTCTTCGTGTCATAGTGTATAACCTGTCAACAAGTTAAAGTAGAAAATCAGAGGCCGGGCGAAGAGATGCAGAACCTCGTCATACTAGAGTGGAAATGGGAGCACATAACCATGGACTTTAGTTGGCCTGCCGAAGACGCCGCGAAGGAACAATATAATTTGGCTCATCGTCGACCGACTAACCAAGTCAGCGCACTTCATCGCCCTCAAAGTTACTTGGAGCGTCGATCGACTGCCTCAGATTTACCTTGATGAGATAATTCGGCTTCACGGTGTTCCAGTATCCATTATCTCCAATCGAGATGGGCGGTTCTTGTCACGCCTCTAGGAAATCCTTCAGTCGGACATGGGGACTAAGTTGAAGATTACCACTGCTTATCATCCTTGAAGACATGCTACGACTTTATAAGATAGACTTGAAGTCAAGCTGGAATGTTCACCTACCGTTGGCCAAATTTGTATATAATAATAGATAAAAATCTAGCATCTAAATAGCACTGTATGAAGCATTAAACGGGCATAAGTACAGATCATCCATTTATCGGCATAAAATTGGGAAGCAGCAGATTCTTGGTCCAGAGCTGGCAGAGCAAACTGTGGTGAAGGTCAAACTGATAAGAGAAAGATTAAAGATGGCTCAAAGTTGGCAAAAAAGCTATACATACACCCATCGACGGCCACTCGAGTTCCTGGAGGATGATCATGTGTTTTTAAAGGTGACATCTATGCGAGAAGTCCCCAGGTTTGGGGTTAAAGGCAAGCTTAGTCCAAGATTTTTGGGTCTGGGTCCTTTCCAAATATTGAAGTGAGTCGCCCCAGTATCTTACCAAATTACTTTGCCACCCGCGTTGTCAGATGTGCATGATATCTTCCATGTCCCACACCAACGAAAGTATATGCACGATTCGAACCACATGGTAGATTTTGGTTAGCTGGAGCTGAAGGCGGACATCATATATAGAAGAATCGGTCCAAGTCTTGGAGCGCAAGGACAAGCTAGTTCAAAATCGTGTGATCCCCTCGTTCGTGTTCTCATGAGAAACCATACGGTCGAAGAGTCAATCTGGAAACTCGAATATGAGATGAAGGAAAAGTTTTCTTCCCAATTTTTCCTAGCGGTAGGTTCTCTTCTAAAGTTTTGAGGATAAATTTTTTCTTAGTAGGTTATGGTGTAGTGTCCCGTCCTTACATCGTGCCCCATTTTTCGTCCACGGGGTGCGCGATAAAGGAACACGGTCATTATCGATTTTGTCGGAACTGATAGACCGGGATCGATTGAATGGGACTGATTGAATTAAGATCATTTCCTCGTTATAAAATGGCTTCTTCAGAATCAAGTCCCATATTCAGCGGGTTGTGTCTCGAGGATGGACTCTGCGGCTGAGTTGGAAGAGACCTCTCATTGTTGCTTTTCATGTCGTGCTTGCTTCTTTGGCTTTGGTTTTCTGAATTATGTTTTTGTGAATGTTTTCGATGGTTTTTATGGCTTATGATCTTCAAACTTTGCATTTCCTATTGAACTCATTGAATAGCGCAGTATTCTGACTCTTTGCTTATGTGATTTCAGGTGATCATATAGGCACCGTCTAAGCGTAATCAACCGGTCCCTATGCCATAAAAATGATACATGCTTTCTTATATATATCTGCTATAGAACTGTCATATCATAATCTGTTACATGCTTAATATGTTATGCCCATTGTAGAACTGTGAATAGTTAAAGTTTGAATCATTGAATAACTATCGCTATAATACAGTAAAATAACGATGAAATTAGCCAAGTCGCTCACAAATTAAAGATCACGCTTGAATATTTAGTCTAACCTTGCACGGCCATGACAACTTGTGCACAAGGAACGACTTCTTTGAACGATACCCCGAGATACGGGATCGATTCGGCCTAGGAGGAAGAAAAAGATAGTTGTGCTAGATAAAAGCAGAACCTGGTTATTCGACAAACTTTCAGGGGAGCTCACTACTTGTGCTGAAAGGGGCGCCGTCTAAATCCAGTTGTAGTCCAAGATGGCTTGTGATGCCAGTGACATTTACATATACAAACCGCACACACTATGATAGTAAAGGATAACAATTGACAGGAAAGAACATATTAAGTCTCATATTGCACGGCACGCTCTGCCGTAGATAAGTTCTAGCATAGTTTACGTTATTATACCTATTATATGCCAGTAATTCACTAGGATGGCTAGAAAGATTACAAATTATGTCTTACAATTTCTCGAACCAAATGAGAGCATGGAACTCAATTTGCCACGCACCAGTACAAGTGCAATGTATTAATCCTCGCTCTCCATAGGTACCCCGAACCAAGAAGGGCGTGCCACCTAAACTCAAGGCAACAAAAGTTCATTTGAAGCCTCGTTCGTATATTGAAGGCTTGTTTTGATCCTTTTGAGGCTCCATAAATTCAGTATAAGACAGATGGCTCGCCTCCCTACGATAGCAGGTCTATTGAAATGTTTTGCTTGTAAATGGCGATGTAATATATGAAACAACTACATCATCAGCATTTATTTTTGAAATCGAGTCATATTGTAAGCTCGTGCGACAACGATTGTAATATAGTCTTGTAAATAATGTGTACTATCAATGAAATGAAATTTTCTTTCTATATCAATGTGTGTTATTCAATTTCTCTGCATACTCTATTATATGTTGTATTTTCAAATAACATTATGACTATGCGTTGTGCGAGTGCAACTTAGGTTTGCACGTCATCATGGCTGGGGGATGACTATCGATTCTTCGGAATCAGGGCATGACACTAAAATCATTGATCACTTTATAATTAGTACTAAGTAGGTACTCCAAAATAAGCTTAGTAAGGATGGAAAAGTCATTCATAAAGAAGCACGTTTCGGGCTCAAGGTTATATAATAAAGAAAATGGAATTGATTCTGATGAGACCTATGTTCATGTTGCTAGACTTGAGTCCATTCGCATGCTTTGTGCTTTTGTTTGTTTTAATGATTTTAAACTTTTTCAAATAGATGTTAAAAGCACATTTTAAAATATTTTTATCAAAGAAATTTTTTTTTTGTAAAACAACCTCATGGTCATGAAGATTTTAAATTTATTGATCACATTTTTAAGTTAAGTAAGTCATTGCATAAACTCAAACAAGCACATCGTACTGTAGAAACGTTAAGCAACTCTAGGGGTGAATAGAGTGCAGCAAAAATATCTATCCAAATAAAATATTATTCTAATTGAAGGCAGAGTGCGATCATCAGAATAATATGTGTGTGTACGTGAAGAAAATATATAAGCAGTAGAGTAAAAAGAGCAAACTCAAAAACTGAGATTTTATCCTGGTATCCCTCTAAGAGGACTAGTCCACGGCTGAGAAATCTTGCTCAGAGTTGAATCCACTATAGTCATAATAGTGAAACACATGCTTTGAATTTGAAATGCTTGCAACTCCTTACAGCTTGTGCTTTTATCCGAAATGCACAACAACACAATGACAAGATTTTATCCGAAGAGCTCATCGACTTTAGAAGTACTTTTATAAACAAGCTTGTATAACTCTTTTTCAGACTTTTAACCGAGATCACACTTGGAACTAGAAGGTTGAGGAAGTTGATCTTGAAGATGGGAAGGTTAAAGCTTATAGGTCACTCTATAGTATAAGAAAGATAAGAAGAGATGAGTGAATGAGAATGTGGAAATCCATGTTTATTTATAGGATTTTTGTGGACAAATTCGGTCAGAATTCGGGTGCATATTTGAATTTTTCGAACGTTGGGAGCCACATTATCTGGGATTTCACAACTGCCTAGAGTGTCCAGAATTGGATAGACCGAGTTCGGGCTTTACTCGGCCCAAGTTTGTTTTCCCGAATAGGAAAGGTTCTTTTAGCTGTTTTGGAATTTCTTTGGTAGATGTGGTTTGGGCTTTCTTTGATTAGGGCTTCCGGCTAATTTGAGTGGATTGTTCATAAGCCGAGTGGAGTTTGGATTTCAGTGCGACTCAATGTTCAACATGTCCTAGTATCAATAAAATGCAAAATTATATTGAAGAATAATCAAGCAAAAGACAACTTGATGATTAGCATGATGAAGTGGATGTCCAATCTTTTGAGTTCAGTTAATCCTTCTTGTAACTTGGCTTATTTGTATTAAGTAAGGTTTTGTTGTTTATCAGAATTAGGTTGACCAAGACACTTTGTGCCAACAATCCCCCCCCATTATGATAATTGACAAACCATGCTAATACAACTCTAGAGTTTGATGGCCTTCGAGAAAAGCTCTCCCGTAATCCAAAGATAGCTTTTTAAGAAGAGGAGAAAAAACTCCCCCGTAAATTGATGTCTTTTGAGTAACATATATGTTGCATAAGTTGTAATTCCTGAAAACCTGATTTAATCCTTTTGCAAAAATCAAGTGATCATGTATATGAATAAAATAATAAAACTTGCTATTGTAGATTATCATATCACTGGGCATGAATAAAACAAAACTTATTATTAATGTCTCATATATTTGTATTTTCCAATCTTAACAAGGAACAAATATCATATATATATACTCTGAGAGTATTATAATGACTTCTTCTTTGTCATATTTGTAAATAATAAATGTGGAGATGATCATATGACAGGCTTTTAAGTTATAAACAAGAAGAGGGATCATGTGTATACTCTAGGAGTAGTACAATGATTTACCATTTTGTTTATATCATATAAGATTTGAGAAGCACCGATATCTGTATATGATGAATATAAGTTATAAACAAACAGAAATCATGTGTATATCTGAGAGTAGTTTAGTGATCTTCCTTTTCTTTATCTCATATAAATAGAGTCATAGATGCATATGAAACAAATAGTATTTCTGCATAGGTTAAATTATTTACCCATAAAATCAAAGTTGTATTATTTGTCCCTCGTTGTCATTTATCATAACATAGAGAAAAATATACAAAATGACTTTTACGGATACTTAATAGCTTGTTACTGATTAACATGCATAGGATAAAAAAAATTAATCTAGAGACATGAAAACCATGAAGCGTAAAGAGGTGATGTATTTGAAGAATTTTCTAGTTAAGCTAGTATATAAAAAAAACATTCTAGAGAGTAATGAATACTCATAGAACTAAAGAATTATTATGGAATATCAAATAGAAGACTATTTTCTGAGTGTAATCCCATAACAGAAAGCAAATAATAATGGATAGTAGGTACTAACATCATCATACATCTAGAATCACAAATCATAAATGAAAGTAATCAAAAAAGAATCATAACTATAATATGTCATCAAAGTTATAATAGATACATCTCATCGGAAAGCATAATCAGTACAAACATCAGTAAATGTCAAAGATGTAATATCTCTAAGAACTCAAAATCATCATCCAGCAGTAGCTACATGCCAGCACCACTAGTGGGATCATCGTCAGGAGAGAACTCGGATAGTAGATGCCAGATGGATCAAAGTAGGGCTGGATGAATAGATCATCAATCCGATAGCCCTGGTGAGTGGGGTCCCTCATCACTGGGTAGGGTGACAATAGATAATGGGCATGAGAGAACTGGATGTCAGCCAAGGAGTTGGCCAATGCATGGACCAGGAGAGTATATGACAGTCCTTTGGGCAAAATGAGTTATGGCCTGTACATAATGAGCAGCAGCCGCCTCAGTCGATGCGATGATCAACTCATTCTGCACGCAGAACTTCTCCACAAAGTATGCTCGAATTAGGTCATCCAGTGGAGAAAAAGATGTTCCAGAGGTTGCTGGTGGAGCAGATGAAGATGGTATAGCTGTAGGGATAGCTGGATAAGTTGGGTCATCAAAATAATTATCCTCGTCGGAGGAAGAAATAGTAAGACTCGTCCTACGAGCTCTGAGGAGGAAAGCTAGGGATCCAGTAATAACTGGCTCCTCTAAGGGAATTTGAAAGTACTCAAAGATGATGGAAAGGAACATGGCATAGAGAAGGTTTTGGTTGCCTTTTCGACAGTTTATCATGAAATGGATTATAATATTAGGCAGATCGAAGGTACTAATTTATATAAGTTATACATAGTAGGCTGCTCAAGTAAGAAAACCTCATCAGTCAAGGTTTTCTTAGGAATAATCGTGGAAAAGATTATGTGGTGAAGTTCATAATAATATTGATAAAGATAATGAGCATAGAACTTCCCGAACGGGCATTGGTATGGAGCGCACATAATGTCATGGAAAGAATCAAAATTGTCTCCATCAAAAAAGTAAACTTTCTTAAGGCCTACTAGGGCGTCACCCTTATTAGGGTAAGAAGGATTTTACCTAGTTTAACATAATCAAAGTTGATGTAAGTGCCCCCAACCCGTGAATAAATAGTGCCATCGTCGTAAGTAAAATTACAATAGAACATATGGATGGCATTGAGGTAAATGGGTTTTTGGGTTGTGACGAAGTGGCAGAAGTGAAACTCTTCGAATTTTGATTTGTATTCAGGAAATAGGTTAAAATTAATCGGATTACTTGCACAAATAATCCTATTTACAAAATTATCAAACCAATTATACGAAGCATCCAAGGATAAAAAAATCATCAAAGGTACCCAGTTTGGGTTTAGATGGTAAAAATACAAAATGTAGGGTATCCTCTCTAGGGATTTGAGAGGTGAAGGCTTTTTCTTTTCTCTTCTTTGAGAATTTGGGTACCATGGAGATTGACGAAGAGAGAGAAGAAATTATACCTCAAGATTTGAAGAGAAGTGGAGAATTCCAAGAGGATCCAAAATCCAAGATATGAGAGGTTGAGAGCTCCTTGGAACCAAGATCCACCAAGCTAGGGATTTTGATTTTGGGAAAAAAAAATTGGGTGAAAGAGAAAGGGGAAAGATAGGTTTTGGTATAAAAGAGGGTCTTCCCGAGGGCTGCTGGCATTCTGGTAATGTTCAGAACGAGTTCAACCCAAACTCGGTTTATCTCCGAACTCGGCCTGAGTTCTATCCTAAACATATATGCTACGAGGATTCTTCTGAGATCTATAAGAAAAAGTTTGATGAGAGAGGCAAAAAACTTTTTATAGGATATTTGAAAGTTGGGTAAAAGATTGTATTGAACAGATTCAAAAATCAAATTTCAAACATCATTCCTCATTCATTAAATGTAAGGTTATAATCCATTTAAATAGAATTTTATGCCTTTTGAGTTTATTTCTTTCCTTTTTAGCCTTAACACGGTATCCATATGATAACCGTATAGTTAAAGAAAAGAAATGCTTTATGAGAGAAATATTTTTTCGCAAATAATTACTGATATAGGCAGTTAGTAACTCGCAATAAGGAGAGAAAAGTAAAAGCTCCAAAATAATTCATGATCAAGAAAGATTTGTAATATTTATAGCTTAAAAAATAGTTATTTATGAATATTATGCAAGCGTTAAATTCCAAATCGCAAAAGTCATAATATTCAATTAGGTAGTTATAAAATCATGCATAGTCAAAAAGACTCGTGTGACAGATAATCAAAATTATTTTACATATATCATAAGCTTGGAGATCAATAGATATCTAGGAATAACTTTTGTAGTCGGTCTAATAAATCATTTGGTTTACGAAGCGTTGATTTGATCATGGGTTAGCTGTAGTGGTCGGTTTCCAGCTAACGGTATAGTCCAAAAACACATAACACTGGGTCACTTAGGCTATTTTTGCCTTTGTGATAGAAGGACCCTTTCGACTTGTACCTAAAATAAATCTCTTCTTTAATAACCGAGGATCCAATAAAGACTTGTGCATTAGAAAATTCATTAGATTTAGAAAGCAAGAGTTTCAAATCTTATTATAATGCATCAAAGTTAATCAATCAAAATACTCATAAGTTAAGAGCATGAGTAATTTGACAATACTGAGCATCTATATGTATCAGATAGAATTTTGCAGATGTTATAACATGCTTTTCATATAAGTAAACAATTTAGAATGATTGGTTAGCATGTTACCATAGTGGTTCTAATGACCACAAGTACTTTGGTGCAATTGTTTGAGTGATAACAATTATAACCTTTGCAATCACCAACGGTTCCTTTGAGGCTACGTCATTTTTTGACATAGCATTCCACCTACATGGTTAAAAAATATCACTAGTATGCAGTGTTTGGATCCGCAATTATTAACTTTAGGAACCCATACAAAGATATTTCTTTTTACTAATTTATTAGCATTACACACATGTGACCTTTCAGATTGCAATAATGGCATGTAATGTGATTGCCTGAATCTGAAGTAGGTGTGTAGATGTGATGTGGAATAAAATCTTTCTTCTGTATTTGTGTATAGATAAAAGCAAGACTGGGTTTGCTAGTTTTCTTTACACGTGATATGTTGCGTGTGACTTTGTGACTAGTCACATGTTTAGTGCTAGACTGTGTCACAGGTTGTATTGCCTACTTTCCCAATTTAATCTCTAACTTTTTAGAGTCAGTTATCAGATCATTGTGTACAACTGTGAGTTCATCGATTTTATTTAATGCAATCAAATGCTTCTTTCTTTCTGATTTTAGTTCCTCCTTAAGTGTAGCATTTTCTTGAATGCTTTCCTTGGAACATTCGAGTGCTTCATGTAGTCTATACTTATGTACGGATAGTTCAACAGAAACATGAGAAGTATTTGGTACATCATTTAGCAGACAGGCAAGCTTTTTGATCTCAAGCTTATAGGATAAAATATCCTTCCTGGCATGCTTATATTTATTATGATCATCGAATAACTCATGAAAAGCATTGGATAATTTATAATAAGAGTATTCATCAATTGACGCATTATTATTTACCTCGCTTACCATTAGAAATAGTTTTGTAGTATGTCGACGTTCGTCGTTATTGCTTTTGAACGAAATATCCGTATTTTCTATTCGGCTTGCTTCTGGTTTAGTTGATTAGAGATGTACATTTGTATGATATTCTTCTTTAGGCACCTCGTACGTTTCCTTTAGTTTTTTTCTATATCTCTTGTGTTGTGCTGCATTTAGAGATACGTTCGAACTCATCTTGGCTTAAGGCATCGCAGAGAATGTACATCGCCTTTGCAACATCGCTAGCTACTCTTTTTTTCTTCTTCGGAATAGTCAATTTCTGCCTTATCAACCTTATTATAACCGTTAGTGACATATGACCATAAATCAAAGCTTAAAGATTTAAGAAAGATATTCATATGATCTTTCCATTAAATATAGTCACTACCATCAAATAGAGGTGGTCTCTTTAATATCTGGTTTTCATTAATTTTGGTGTGCATAGATTCAATGGTTGTCATGATGTCTATGGATGTTAATCTTGGTAATAAGATATCAAAATCCGAATTACCCCTATATAGAAAACCTGATCTAATACCAATTATAGGAGCAATTGGTATGAATAACATTTCTTATTAATAGAGAGTACTTGCTCTGATACCAATTATAGGAACATTAGGCAACTCTATAGGGGAGGATGAATAGAATGCAACAAAAATATCTATGCAAATAAAAAATTATTTTAAGTGAAGGCTGATTGCAATCAACAAAATAATATTTGTGTGTATGTGACATAAATATATAAGTAGTAGAGTAAAGAGAGTAAACTTAAATACCAAGATTTTATCCTGCTATCCCCCTAAGAGGACTAGTCCAGGACTGAGAACTCTTGCTCGATGTTGAATCCAGTATAGTCATAATAGTGAAACACAAGCTTTGGATCCAAAGCGCTTGCAGCTCCTTACACCTTGTGCTTTTATCCAAAGCAAACAATGACTTCAAAACCACGAGCTTTTATTCGTAGAGCTCGTCGACTTCATAAGTATAGATAAGCTTTTATATACCAAGCTTGTATAACTCTTTTTCATACTTCTAAACGAGATCGTACTTGGAACTAGAAGGCTGAAGGAGTTGATCTTCAAGATGGGAAGATTAAAGTTCAGAGATCATTCTATAGGATAAGAAAGATGAGAAGAGATGAGTGAATGAGAATGTGAAAATCCATGTCTATTTATAGGCCTTCTGTGGACAGAGTTCGACCAGAATTCGGGTGCATATTTGAATTTTTTTAACATTGGAAGCCACAATATCTAGGATTTCACAACTTTCTGGTGTGTCCAAAATTGGATAGACCATGTTCGGTCCGATTTCGGGGCGACTCGGCCCGAGTTCGATTTCCCGAATAGGAATGGTTCTTTCTGCTATTTTAGAATTTCTTTGGTGGATGTTGTTTGGGCTTTTTTATTGGGGCTTCAGGTTATTTTGAGTGGACTGTTCGTGGATTGAGTGGAGTTTAGATTTCCAGTGTGATTCAATGTACAACATGTCCTAGACTCAATAAAATAAAAAATTACATTGAAGAATAATCAATGAAAATACAACGTAAAGATCAGCATGATGAAGCGATTGTCCAGTCATTTGAGTACAGTTATTCCTTCTTGTAAGTTGGCTTATTTGTATTAAGCTAGGTTTTGTTGATTATCATAATTAGGTTGACCAAGACACTTTGAGCCAATACGTGCTCGATATGATCGACTCAGTTCCTTCATACTTGAAAATGGTTTTCAATAGAGAAGTTGACACCACTCTTTTTGTTAAATCCCTTGATGACAATATTCTATTAGTGCAAATATATGTTGATGATATTATTCTTGGTTTTACTAATGAGCTACTTTGTTAAGAATATGCTAAGTATATGTAGAGTGAGTTCGAGATGAGCATGATGGAAGAACTGAATTATTTTTATGGATTGCAAATCAAGCAGATTTCACAGGAACATTCATCAATCAAGTAATGTAAGGAATTGCTGAAGAAGTTTGACTTCTACAATTTAAAATCTATTGACACACCAATGGCCACATCAACAAAGCTTAACCTGGATAAAAGTGGCAAACCAGTTGATCAGTGTAAGTATTGAGGTATGATTGGCACCTTATTATATTTGACTGCTAGTCGTCATGATATTTTGTGTAGGATATCAAGCTAATCCTAAGGAATCATATTTATGCGTAGTTAAGCATATTTTCTGATACCCTAAAGGATTTTCTACAGTTGGCCTATGGTATCCCAAACCACATCCTTTGACCTAATAGGTTATTCAGATGCTGATTTTGTCGGATACAAAGTAGATCATATAAGTACCAACGGTACGTGTCATTTCTTGGGAAGAGCTTTAGTCTCCTAGTTTAGAAAAGCAAAATTTTGTTGCATTATCAACTACTGAAGCTGAGTCTATCGTTGCAAGGACATTGTTGTGCAAAAATTTTATGGATGAAGCAAACCTCAGAAGAATATAATCTGCATTTTAAGAATATTTATATTTTCTGTGATAACACTAGCACGATTAACTTTACTAAGAACCCAGTATGTCACTTACGCACTAAACATATAGAAATACGTCATCATCTCTTACATGATCACCAATTACTTGGAGATATCTATTTAGAATTTACTAACACTGAACATCAGCTAGTAGATATCTTCAAAAAACCACTAGCCGAGGAATGATTTAACTATATTCGTCGCAAGTTAGGCATTCATGATTTTGTTTTTGAAGTATAATAATATATGTCCTTAAAATGTTTTTGGCCTTAATCTAACAACTTTTTAAAATTGATATTATTTTATATACAAACTGAAAGGGCCCTTCTATCATACGGGTGTAAATAGCCTGAAGCGATACAGTACTTAAGTGTCTTTAGACCGTCACTAGCTGGGATCCGACCCTACAGCTAACCCAAGATGATTAAAATTTTATAAATTTATGGGTTAAACATTACATTTTACATATCAAACAATATAATTCTGGAACAAAGGTACCAAACTCGGACCAAAACTCTGCCGAAACTTGGTCCCTATGGTTCCAGAACAGAACTGAGTGGCCCCACTTTGTTTTTAAGTTGTGGCTCCACTATTTTAGACCTATCTTCTCTTTTGTGTTCCAGACAAATCCCGTCTCTTCATCTTCTACCTCCAAAACCCTAGAAAAACCCAAACACTAGCTTATGGGTCTCTCCATCCAAGCTTTCCTTTATCTCCAAACCAAAGATCCAAGGCTATTTCGAGATTCTCTTTCAGATTTTCTATTCCATTTGTGGAAATCTTTATTTTTTCTCTATTTAATTTCCATGTCACCTAAATTTGAAAAGAAGAGGAGAAAGGTAGATGAAGCTTCCTCATCTAGTTTTCCTCAGGATAGTCACCATTTACTGTTTAGCCATTCGGTACCCGAAGAAGTCACTTTTGATGGTTTCTTGTTTAGGAACCTAAAGACGTAATGTGATTGGTTCGATTATTTCCAAAATAGAAAAATATGTCCGAGGAATCCTATTAGTTTTGCTATATTTTTGGATTATCGATCTAATTTGAGAGATTTGGGTCTTGAAGAACTTGTTCAAGTGACATTCACATGTTCTATTACAATTTGACACACTCTCAAGGATCTATTTATTCTTTTATTTGCTGTATCGATATTGAATTTGATGATACCGAACTGAGGGAGATTCACCATATTCTGAATTTAGGAGATGCTCTGGTCGATATCACAAAATTAAATTTTGATAACGACATGACCTTCGAATCCTTTAAGGATGCATTATGTTATATATCCCAGACCCTATGGTACCCTAATGGCCAGATATCTAAACCAGTATATCTATGAGCTACATCGCATTATCATTTGCGCTACTTTGCCTAAGATGGAATCTACTCATGAGGTCACGTACTTAGAGATGTTCGCCTTATAACACCTCCATTTTCTGTCATATTTAATATCCCAAAGGCTATGATGGAAACAATGGTATGGTATTACAAGAAGAGCAAAATGTACTTTATGCTATGTATCTTCCGATCATCTTTCATAGGTCCTATATCCCTTGGACTCTTGCCCATTCAAAGATATTCCATCTAATCTCCTTAAAGCTATAGTGCCCCGTGCCGTGAAGGTATAAAATAGACAGAGAGATCGGATTGCTGACTCTAGAATAGAATACAATTGATCTGGGTCAATGGACAATGTCTCTTTTTTTTTATTCTTTCACGCCCAATAAAGAATCTGTGTTTTAAAAGAATGTTTCTTAATGAACGAACCGTTGCTATGCTAAACAAGATAAAAAGGAACATTTATTATACTAAGACAAAAGTAAGAATGTTGCCTGCTAAAAAGAAATGAATGTTGCTTTGATCGAAAGAACCTTGCCATGCTAATAAGAAGAAAACAAAGATTTCTTTCATGTTCTATATCATATGCTATCATAGAGTAGGTCTTCATTCTTATTGAATCAAATTTGTTGCTATCTTGTGAATAATAAGAGTGAATACATGTTTACTTGTATCATTGTTGGATAAGATAAGAAAGGCTATATGATCCGAAAAGAAGAAAGGCACAAAAGAACGTGTTGTATATCTATTAAGGCACGAAATGAACATGTTGTATATCTATTAAGGCACGAAGTGACGTGTTGTTTATTTGTGACTCTTTTAAGATTTATCTGATAGAACTGGATTCATGCATTGGTCTCGAACAACTTGTGCACATGGTAATCGTCTCTCGGGTGGAATCCTGGGCACTAGGAACCACTCGACCTAGGAGAAACTAAGGCACCCTGAGGTAAATTAGACCTCGTGATTAGAGGATGTTGTGTTTATTAGCGACGAGCTGAACTAAAGAGCACAATAGCAAATCATGGGAATAAACTCATGGACATCATGTAGATAGGATGCCGGTTATTGAAGAGATGAACCCTAAGCCGCAACTGCTAGTATACGTGTTTATATCAGTGCAGTGCTGAACCGAGAGTCAGAGATGCTGGTATATTCATGTATTAGTGCAGAGCTGAGCCTTGAAACACAACGGCTAATCTGGTGGTGCATGTATATGTAAAGATTTTATAAGCTAACAATGTAGAGACGAACAGGGAACAATATTGGTTATATTATGTTTATGCTAATCCTTGTATTATGCATGGATGAACCGTCGGCTATGGTAAGAATCACTGAAAAAGTGATAAGAGTATTGCTTAAGTTTCTGATCATTTTAAGATTTATTTGATAGAACTACATTCATGTATTGTCCTCGGACAACTTGTGCACAAGGTAATCGTCTCCCGGGTGGAAACTTGGGACACTGGGAACCACTCAACCTAGCAAAGATTAAGGCACCCTGAGGTAAATGAGACCTCGCAATTAGGGTGTGTTGTGTCTATTAGCGACGAGCTGAACCAAAGAGTCACAACGGCTAACCATTGGAATAGACCCATGGACCATCAGGTAATGTAACGTCCAAGTCCCAAAATACGTAAGGCTAGGTACGTAAACATGTCAGCCATATAATAAATATACGTAAGCTGTAAATGCACTATAAATATGGCTAACTTATCGCATCTACAAAATAAAAAAGATTATTATGGAATCAATATGAATTTTTATTTTACATGTTTACTGGATGGAGACAAATCCATTACCAGCATGAAACTAGAGATAATGAAATAACAAAATAAAGAATACAAGCAGCAACTGTGATCCAAGAGCAAGTCATCTTCGATAGGAAAGAGAATATTACGATCCAGGTGAGAAATCCTATGGAAAGTCAAAAAAACACACACACACACCTGGAGTGATCACCAGGTTCTCAGAGGGACTTAACAAGATACAGAAAAACATGCCATATAACTAAATATAAACTTCTCAACAATAAGTCAATCAGATCATAACATGGTCTAATACTCCATCCTTGAATTAGTGTACCATCCTTCCAACAAAACAAGGACAGAAGATGGCACCATAATCCATGATAAAGTATTATTTCATGCCATAATTCCGATATAGTATCCGGACCAGAACAAGGTTCTGTATTCTATCATCGAAGTAGTGAACCATACCTACAACCAAACAAGGACAAGGTGTGGTATACTAGTTCGCGACAAAATACTGTTCCAAGCCGCGATCAGATATAAGTACACAAACCATAAGTACCTAAACCTAATCAGATAAGGTCACATAACCATTCTATGTGTATGCAATTTAAGAATAAACCTCCAACGCATGGGTTCTCTGGCTAAAAATGGGATCAGTATAGTCCCCACTTGGGCACCAGGGACATAAAGCATAACGTTCAACGAAGCGACAGTGGTTGTAAATAACATTAAGAGCATAACGCTTTGCAGAACGTCAGTGGCCGTAAGTAGTAGTAAAGGGGTCGTCAACCCGCATCACCGGTGGAGCGTACAGTCACAAAAGGTAATGTGAATGGTAGCCCATACTCTAAGGAAATGTCCACCCCACCCCATGCGTGTATATGTTGTATCCACAACACATGTAACCTATATTAATCGCTATGTCTAACGAATCATGCAAATACTATTCGCAGTTAACCCTATCGTACGGCTATACGTACCGGTGGCCAGCCAACTAGGCAAGTCTGAGATCTACATGCGACTCATGACTTTGTGGCACAAACGTGCCAAGGCCAATAAATGCAACACAAACGAGGGTGCTCTTAAATCTAGGTTTCATGTGCATAGAAATAATTTAAGTAACAATAGGGGTGCAACTCGGGCAGGTTGGGTCGGGCTTGAGGTCAACCCGAGCCTAACCCGATGAATCATAAGCCTAGTCCGAGCCCAAGCTCAACCCGATCTTGGGTTCAACATATGAAGCCCAAGACGAAGTCCGGTGGATTGGGTTGGGCTCGGGTTGGGTCGGGTCCATCGGGTTATCGGACTCTAATATAATATTTAAAATAAGTTTAAATATAAGTAATATTAAACACATAATCAAATAGCAATCAAGTCTTGATCATTACAAAGAACAAACTAAAATAAGATTTAGGATAAGGAGTTGAAGAGTTTGGATGGAGAAATATATATATATATATATATATATATATATATATATATATATATATATATATATATATATATATATATATATATATATATATATATATATATATATATATATATATATATAAGTCGGATTTCGGGTTCTTCGGGTAACCCGACACATGAACCCGAGCCCAACCCAATTTTCGATCGCGTTCAAATATTTTAACCCGAACCCAAGCCCAAACCCGAGTATCTTCAACCCTAATCCAACCCATTGACGTGTTTACCCGATCGGGCTCAGGTTTAGCCCGTCCAAGTTGTGCCCCTAAGTAATAGGAAATAGAACTGAACAGTAGAATTTCAGCGTAATATGACTATGTAGCACAATTTATTTTACAGGAAATAAATAATAAATAAATACATGCAATATGTGAGCTAAAGTAAATAGACAGTAAATGACAAGATATCTTGCCTGGTGTGCAGCGATGATCATAGTGACGTATATTGCTATTATTAGTAATTTATTATTATTGTAATATTTTTGCAAAAGTAATAATAATAATAAACTTATTAATAGTAACACTTAAAACATCAGCAGCTCTCTGTTGTTGTTCCTCTTTTCACGAGAGGGATGAGAGAGAGAATAAAGAGTTTTAAGAGCGAGGAGAGAGAGAGTTTGGGAGAGATCTGGAAGAAGAGAGTTGGAGAGAGGGCGAGGGTTTACCGGATGTTCATTGACCGGCGGCGTAGGGGCTAGGTCTCATAGGCGGTGCTCGCGGAGGAGGCAAACACACCAAGGCAATGGCTCACGGAGGAGGCACACACGCCACGATGGAGGCTTGTCGGGGTGTTCGAGAGTGGGGCGACGCTACTCTTCCGGATCTGGCGTGGCGACAGCGACGGAGGAGCAAAGGTGGCGGCTGCTGGTAAGTGAGGGTGCTCGAACGATGGGTTAAGGGTTCTTAATGCTGACGATGGACTGCGCAAGTAGAGGTGGCCGGAAATGGTGAAGATGGGTTCAGGTGAGGTTTTAGGGTTTCAATTTGTTTGTTTTTTCTTTGGGGACGTTGATGGTGTGGACTGTGGAAGCGGTGGCTGGTGGTGGATCTGGTAGGGCAGGACGTATGCGCGGTGGTTGTGTCGGTGGCGACGGAGATGATGGGGATGGTGTCAAGGCACAGGGGACGGTGTCTGAGCGCAGCTCCGACGAGGGTACGACGATTGGGGGTCGGAACGATACAGACAGCGATGGAAGTGGACACCGACATGGGGCACACACATTGGTAGAGAAGAGTTTTATGGAGAAAAATGGGAAGGCTCCCTTATAAATAGCATGGAGAATCCTAGTTAGATAGGGATTATGACTATTTAAACCCCAATAGATAATTCTTACATTAATTTAAAACTAATTAAAATCTGGTTCAATAAATCCAATCCCAATTTAAATCAAAATAAATATTTACACATAAAAAATACCTTTTTATAAATAAAATAATTCAAATAAATTAATACTTTTTCATAAAGTAAATCCAATAACTTTTTCAGAAATCTAAATTTTACGACATATTCATCAATTTATTTTCATGTACATCGCCCGCAAATAATACAAATTATTTACATAATTAGTATTTTCGAAATCAGTACCTATACTTGTATAATAAATAAAATATAAAGTTGTTAAAATCCAGTACAACATTTTATATAAAAGTCAAAACAAAAATATTTACCATATAGGTGTTTTAAATCAAAATATTTATTTTCTATATTTAATAAAAACTTATAATAAAACTTTTGTATAAAATAATTAAAAACTTGTATATACGTATTCGTACTCATCGTACAAATACCAAAATAGTAATAATAATAAAATATCTATAGTAAAATTTAGGGGATTTACATCATACACAACTTACAAGAATTTTGTCCTCGAAATTAAGAAATGTATATGGTTGAGAAGGTAGAAGGAATTTCTTAATACGAATACACGATCAAAACAATTTGAGTATAGGGTGGAAATGGTATTTAACGAAAACAGACAAGAAAAATAAATCAATGGGTATAGTCTAGAAGGCGATCATATGCATGACATCCCAATCGGGGTCTAAATTCGATAGTCACTAAGATCAAGATGTAACCTCAAAATAGGCAATAACTTTTTAAATCTCAAATTGGATTAATAACTCAAAATTTAAAATCTAATTTTGTGTGCAGACTTATCAAATACTCAAAAATAATTATTGACCAAAATCGTCAATATTTTTCTATACTCAATTCTTCACCTAATTTATTATTTCTCCTCAAATAAAAATTCTCTAAAATATTAAAACTCTTCCAAATTTTGAAATTCAATTAATCTCCAATCAATTTAGTCGGGAGCAAAATCAATCTCATCATTATATGAAATTCATATCCCTAGTCATCATAGAGATTTAATCCTTAAAAACTCAAGAATGTAAAAATTTCTATCTTCAATAATTGATTAATCTCGAAACTAATGACATCAAAATGTCTCATCACATGGAAATTTTTTCTAGATATTTCATCTATTATAGTCTTCCTAAAAATTCAATGAGCAACCCTATGCTTCTGTCATAACCCACACCCGAAAATCGAGCATGAGTCGTGGGTACATCCAGCCTACATTGCATCATCGGCAATAGAATGTTGTCTAACAACATATGATATTCCATCCACGCAATAAAGTATGATCAACTCATCATAAGATATGTAGAGATACGAATAATATAAAAATGGATACTCAATCACATCACACTAAGATAAATAGTTCTAGAATATACCGTAAACCATAATCTAGAGCCAAATTACAATCCAGCAAAATCAGAGAAACATAATGTCACCAGTATAATATATATACAAACAAAGTATGAATTCTGAAGACAAATTCGGATCAGAATATGCAAAATATAAACTAAACTAGAGATAAGCTTCCTCTGCTAGCTTCGCGGCCTCTACAACAGCCTGGTCCTCCAAAATACCCAACTCACACTTAGGTACTAGATCCTCTGTCAGTCCATAATAGGTGGGGGCAACAAGCCTCTAACTCGTCGCCTAAAAATATGGTTTTCTTCTCAGGATTGGAGCAAGTATAAACACTGAATGATAGTTCATAACATGATAATGACAATATAACAAGAGTAGAATATATGAAAATAGGGTAAACAGGAAAACAGGTACACAAGTTAGACTAATAAGTAGTTTAATAGAACACACAAAATAATGAATACGAGAAACAAGTACTAATGATGTGAATAGATAGTGAACAATGTCAAATTTCTAACTTCTAGGTGTTATTAAAATACCAGGTTTGACATATGAATGGTTCGGGTAATACGGCAAATTGCATACGATAATATACGATTGCTATCCATACGATACGACAAATCACACGTGAGATGTGTGATTGCTATCCACACGATTAGATAAGAAGAACAGATAAGGTGTCCATACGTCTATTGAGGTATTTTACCGTCCGATACTAGTATTCATGGATTTAATTCACGTAAGTAAGATGCACGAGTCACGGTAATCTCGATAAGACATGAATCACAAGTAATAATAAAATAAATCCATAAAATACTAATCGTGTGTAACGAGGGTAACATAAACACGGTAGGAATATCTAAATCATGAAATAGAGACAATATTAGGAAATGAAATAAAATTACTATATGTACTTGCCTGTACTCCAAGCTGAAAACAAGATCGAAACGGTATCCAAGTCGATGTCCAGTGAACCTATATTAATTTAGTCAAATGGAAATCAATATTTAAGATTTTAACTTAATGTCTAATTTAATCCTAGGCTCTATGGGTTGTCTTGCTATTTAGTATCTACCCTAATTATTGTCATATATCCTACTTAGGTATCCATTATGTTGTACACTACATGTATACTAATGTGCTAACTTGTCCTATAGGTATAGGTGCTGAATACCACATGATACTAAGATACCTATATGTACTATATACCCTTACCTATTTACTATATTTTTACATGAACCCATATATGTATACAGTACCTATATGAAAACTCAACAAATAATCTATTTCTTGTTTATTCTTATACTACCCTAACCAGGTGCCTATGACTATATGTATATATAAGAAGATATATACATACATAGGTGTATGGGTAACTCCCATACATGGTACCCCACACTTAGTGTCACACCCAACTTCTGGACTCTACCTACTGGTACACAGACACAAGTTATTTGGATACACACATAGATAACATGTTTACACCAGAACACTCAATTCACTATCTGCCCTAATTTTTGGTACGCTTGAATCCCCAATTACAGTGCCTATGTCTGTCCTGCATACAATCACCTATCTACCAGGACACACACATACTACACTACATCCTGTTATATGACTCACACTTGGCTACACACATACGTGTGCGAAGTGCCCCCTCCCCCAACATCCTGCTACCTGCAGGAATGCAAGAAACACACACAAACACAACACCACAGACACTACCTACACATATACACTACTCTGGACTCTCTGCCTATGCACCCTACAGTGAGGAAGTTCCTTACTATGATCCCCTGTACACTGCACATATGTGCACAGATATTTTCCTATTTCTACTTCCTGTGCACTAAACACTCACCTGCACTCACTTATCTACCTGTGGTAAACACACACACTCTACAAGTGTCATATGTCTGCACCTAGGACCCCTCTGACACACTGGTATCAGTGAGGGATACCCAAACTCTGTTGCTAGGATACTACTGACCTGACACTGTATTTCTTTATTATAACGCAGACCTAAACTCCTATCTGCTGCTAACTTGACTCTTCCTAATACACACACTGACACACATTCTCAATCACTATCTACGTCCCACATACGCACACAGGGACTCACACACAGGTCCGATACCTGACTGCACTCAGGTATTTCTCGTAAAGGCACACATTAGACATATAGAAGACTAAATACCAAACACCTACAGTAACTTCTCTGCATCATACTTCCTTGCACACTACTCTACCTCCTTCTATTGTCACACTAATTGCTCCTTACACACACTTACGTTGACATTCAAGCACATACAGGGATACACTACTGTCTACACCTATTGACACTCAAACACACACACATATTCTTACACTCATTAATGCCTCAAAATGCACACAACACAGAGGCATACAGGACTCCTAATGACACACATAGGGACTCTTCTGTATATCCCCCTATACTCCTCCCCTGCTACTACACTTATATCCTCTCTATTAATGCTGTGTTATATGCCCTCCCCTTACGATTGAACACACACTCACAACTCGCAGGTTCTACACATAGGTGTCTTCCTACTTCACCTTCTAAATTTCTTGTACAAACACACACCCACATTCCTCTCATGTTTCCTGATACTCACATGAACACTCTATATTAACCTGGAACCTACCTATGCCTTGCTAGCACTTACCTAATCTAACAAGTTAGTAAACACCCACACAGGTACCTAATATAGTAGAATGTCTTATTCTTATTGCTAACAGTTTTCTAAAATTGTATAGGTGACTCCCCTAAACTAAGGATATCTCTGGTGCTAATGATAGGACATGTATGTAACATCATTCCTCTTAATGCCATATGGAAATTTGTATAACACAACGCAAACCCTCCCAAAACAAGGTCTGCACCAATGACTCAATTACACTTACACACATGACATGGTATACCATAGGTACCAAACACTGTCAGCCTATGTGCTCTGTACACCATTACATGAGCAACACACACTTAGACACAAGTTAGCACCTGTACTATGCTATTCACACTGGTCTAAAATCCATAATAGTTGGATATTACATATATTTAATTCCTTGCTTCCTCTACTCACTCTCACAGGCATGAGCACAACCCAATCCTATGTCTAACAGGGCATGCACACTCTACCTAGAGGTACACCCATGCATTCCTATATATGTAATGCACTACGTATAATTATAACACATGTTATTATCTATGACACACAATTTCCAACCTAATATCCCATTCTAGCAATCATGAAATATATGCATAATGATAGACACAACATGTATATGATACACATGACATAACTATGATACAAAAAGCTCTTTGACACTTGGATACGTTTCACCATCCCTAAAGCCCTACGTAAACGTGACAATAGCAATTAACATGCTATCGAACTCAATAGAGACACATTCATATGTAGGATTTGTATATTTGGTCAAGCGTACCATACCGTATCATGACACAACCTTCGGTACCATAGTTAGGACACATGGACCAAAGCCTAGACCAAAACATGATACAAAATCCTTTTGAGAAATTGTATCAAACACTTGGTGGTCACAATCTCGTAGCTACCTAAATGACACTATTCTAAACCATAGATCTACTAGGAATGAGCCCTCTAACACCTACTTCACTACATAAAAGGTTAATTCTAGCCATTAGAGGGGTCTCCGGCTTGTACAATTGAAATTTGACCCCATAAATGAGAGAAAAGAGGGTTATACCTATGGAGAACGGTGTCTCTTCAATGATCTATGAATTTGGGAAAGGAAAAAGAAGAAGAGAGCTCATAATCCTTGCTAAAGCCTCCACCAAGCTTCCTTAAGCTCCCCAACTCCTTAGCACACCATGGAGAAAATGGAAATAAAATTTGGAGAGTGTGGAATGAGAGAAAAATTGAAGAAACCTTTTCTGTATGTGGCCGACCAAGTAGGGTTTAGTGCGGGTTTAATTAGGTTTTGCTAGCCCTAATCCTTTCCAGGTTAATTAGTTAGGACAAAGGCTTTTAGGAAAATGAATGGTTTGGCCTAATTTAATGGTTGCAACTAAACTAGCCATGTCTAGGGTCCAACTAAATAAAAATTCCTAATCTATGAATTTAAATAATTGTCAAGCTAATGGCACACTAATAGCAAAAAAATTAATTTGGTCAAAAATAACCCTACCAGGGAATATGGTAGTGACAACTCTACCCCGTTAAAAAACTTTCGTCCTCGAAATATAAGAATATTACAGCCACAAAACAAGAACAAAATTTACCTTATGGCTCAAAAATATAAGGATATCGCTCGTGCATCTCGTCCTCTCTCTCCCAGGTGGACTCGCCGGGAGAGTGATCCCTCCATGCCTCCAGAATCTCTAGTGGCTTTTCTGGATAACTGAGAGACTCGAACTAACTTCGATCACCAAGTGGTCCTATACATGGCTAGGATCTGCCACATACTGTCTCAGCTATGACACGTGGAAGACGTTGTTTACTCCTCCCAAGGTAGACGGTAAGTCCAGATGATAAGCTACAACACCGACCCTCTCGAGGATGCTTAATGGTTCGATGAATCTCGGGCTGAGCTTCCTACCTCGGCCAAAATAGATAGTGCCATGTGTCAGAGAAAATCTCAAGGACACTAAATCTCCAACCTAGCACAAACAAGATTCAAACAAGCACTAAGACAAAAAATTCTAACCTAGTCATCACATACAAACAAAATACCGATTACATCAAACTCCAACGGCCTGCGATGGCTGTCGGCCTAGTGTCTATGCCAGTTCTAAGCCAGGTGAAGCCTCTTCCTGATCTACTTTACTTACTCCACAGCATCCACGATCAACTTCGGCCCTAATAAGGCTCTCTCATCCACGTCATCCCAAGATAACGGGGTACACACCTCCGCCCGTATAATGCCTCAAAAAGAGACATCTCAATACTGGCCTGATAGATGTTGTTGTACGAGAACTCTACCAAGTAAAGATGATCCTTCCATGAGCCGCCGAAATCCAATGCACAAATTCGAAGCAGATCCTCGAACATCTGAATAGTCCTTCCCGACTGTCCACCTGTCTGAGGATGATAGGTGGTGATGAACTTGAGCTGAGTGCCCAAGCTAGCCTGCAAAATCTTCCAAAAATGGAAAATGAATCCGCAATCTCGATCAGAAACTGTGCTCGCTGGAACTCCGTACAATCGAAAAATTTGCCGTATATACAACTCTACGAGCTTCTCAGTAGCTAAACCTACCTTGAATGGAATAAATTGCGTCGATTTGATCAACCTGCCTACGATGACCCAAATTTCATCCTTCCTACCAAGAGTACACGGAAGGCCAAAAATAAAATCTATGGTGACATGCTCCTACTTCCACTCTGGGATAGATAAAGGCTGAAGTAAACCACTGGGTCTCTGTCTTTCGACTTTGACTTGCTTGCACATTAAGCTTCTGGAACAGAACTGTGCCACCCTGTGCTTCAGTTTATACTACTATACATGATCTCTCATATTCTTATACATCTTGATAGCCCCATGATGTATAGAATACTGGGAGCGATGCGCCTCCTGTATGACCTCCTCTCGTAGATCTTCGCTCGGTATGCAAACCCTAGACCCGTGCCTCAAAGAACCATCATCGGCAATATAGAAGTCCTAAAAAAACCCGACCTATACCTGGGCCCTGATACTCCTCAGGCCCAAATCCTGGTACTGAGAATCTACGATTCGATCCATCAAATCAGACTAAATCTGCAGACCCATCATCTACATATCTAGTCCCAGAATCATGATCTCAATGCCCAAGCTCTCTAAGTCCACTAACAGGTGCTGATCCAACACCAGATACATGGTTACTGGATAACAGCTCTGTGTATCTGCAACCACATTGGCCTTTCCTGGATGGTACTGTATGCAATGTCAAAATCCTTTATCAGCTCTAACCATCTAAGTTGCCTCATATTCAACTCCTTTTGGATGAAAACATACTTCAAACTCTTGTGATTAGTAAATATTTCCATCCTCTTCCCGTAAAGATAATGCTTCCACAGCTTCAAAGCAAAAATTACTGCCGCCAACTCCAGATCATGAGTGGGATAGTCCTTCTCATGTAACCATAACTACCTAGAAGCATATGCCACAATCTTCTTATTCTGCTCTAACACACACCCTGGCCCTTTCTCTGAAGTATCGCTATATATAGCAAATCCACTAGTACCAAATGGCAGCATCAAAATTGGAGTCGTAGTTAGCCTCTTCTTCAATTCATCGAAGGCAACATGGCACTCCTCAGACCAAATAAACATTATGCCATTTCTGGTAAGTCTCGTCATCGGCTCTACGATCTGGAAGAAGTCCTTTATGAACTTTCTGTAATGCCCGACCAATCTAAGGAAGCTTATCCTAATCTCTGCAACTGAGCTCAGAGTAGACCAAGACTCTACATCAGCTATCTTCTTTCGATCCACAGATATATCGCCTTCCGTCACAACATGGCCAAGAAACTCAACCTTGTCCAAGAAGAACTAACATTTGAAGAGTTTCTCCTTCCTGAGAGTCTTGAGCACGACCCTTAGATGCTCCTCATGCTCCTCCGGGGTCTTCGAGTAGATCAAGATGTCATCTATAAATACCACCATGAATTGATGAAGGTATTTGTGGAACACCTTGTTCATTAAGTTCATGATGCCTGCCGGGGCATTAGTCAACCCAAACGGTATCATCAAGAACTCATACTGGCCATATCTAGTCCGAAAAGTAGTCTTCGAAATATCCTTCTTCTTGACTTTCACCTAATGATAGCCATACCTCAAATCTATCTTCGATAACACCCTGGCGCCGCTCAACTAATTAAACAAATCATTGATCTACTGCAGATATTTGTTCTTGATGGTGATATTATTTAGATCTCTGTAGTCAATGCACATATGCACTAATCCATCCTTCTTCAGCACAAATAACACCGGAGCACCATAGGGCGACGAGTTTGATCTGATGAAACCCTTCTCAAGAAACTCATCAATCTTCTTCTTCAGCTACACTCCTTCATGAATATTGATCTGGTACATATGCTACGCTACTGGCACAGCATCGGGTAGAAGGTTAATAGAGAACTCTACATCTCTATTTGGTGGCAATCCCGATAACTTCTCAGGAAATACATCTAGGAACTCCGTAATGATGGAATGAGGTAGCTCCTACTGCTCTACCAAAGGCTCACAAATAGATCCGCTACTCTGCTCCACAGCTCCTACAGCATACTTAAATACAAGCTCTCCAGGAGGACTAAACACAATGCATCTATGACGATAATCTATACTGGCGTACTCAATCAATCAATTCTGAGAACTATATCAAAGCTCGAAAATGGTATTATGAGTAATCTAATGCACAAATCCCTGCCTCCCAAGGTAATGTGATGCTCAACATAGATATCCTTGACTAGGATAATGCCTCTACCAGTCAAAATCTTACAACTACTATCCAAAGGCATCGATCTAATGCTATACTTAAACACAAAATCAACAGATATAAAACTATGAGTATCACCAAAATCAAACAAAGAAATAGCTGGAAATGAATCGATAAGTACTGAACCTGCAATCACATCAAAAGGTGCTTCTGTCTCCTCGACCATCATAGCAAAGGCTTTGACCCTCTACTGATGATGGGTAAAATATTGCTGCTGAGTAGGTAATGGCCATCTCTGCGGCTGTGCTACAATAGGCCTCGCCGGTGCTCTAGAGGCAGGAGCCATCCCCTAAGCTGGACGAGCTGGTGCCAAGGGACACTCCCTCAACTGGTGCACAGAAGATTCATAGAACAATCATACACCAAGCGTCTTCCTACATACTGTAACACCCAGTTTTCTGAAATTGGAGTATTTTTGAAAATTTATTATTTTTATTATTTATTAGTGGTATTTTAGTCATAATATGATTTTTGGGTGATTTTAGTTAAGTTAAACTATTTCTAAGTCACGACTTGTGACTTTGTGACTTTATTAGCAAAACCTTAGTGTAAACCCTAGCTATTCCTTAAACTAGGAGTTGCCATGACCATGAGAGCCTAGCTATAGGCTTAGAACACCAAATTAGTGATTTTGGCCAAAAAGGGTATTTTGGTAATTTTCTAGGATTTATTTAGAATTATTTGTATTTATGTGTTTTTATTATTGTTTAATTATTGATTAGTGTCATGTTAGTCCCTAACCTAGTTTAGCACTAATCTAGAGGTTAGCTACTAACCTAGAATGATAAGGGGATAGATAATTGCATTGGATAAAGGAGGATAAATATCTTGATATTACTTTATTAGATATTTTGCTTAAACCACTCAAAATATCAAGACTTTACACCAAAGTCTTTGCCTTCTCCATGAAGGGAAGCCAAGGACACCCCCCTTGTCTTGGCCGGCCATAGGGCACCCCCCCTAGCCCTACACCTTCCTATATAACCCATTGTATCATTCATGATTCATTTTACATGAATTTAAGCCTACAAAAATTCCCTTTTCTTCAAACCTTCCTAACTTCCTCAAATTTGAACCAAATTCACTCTAGTTTCTTGCATTAGACTCCCCTACACTAGAGGGTGCTAGTTAGGGCCTGCTATTGAGGATTTGAGGGGCTTTGGGCATCACCAAGTTGAGTGGACACCCCCCTCTCCTTGTTTTTCCATTAGATTGCACAAATAGGTAAATGCCCATAAACCTTGTTAATATTGTGTTTTCTCTTCATATTTGCATGCATCTAGGTACTAGGGAACTGTGGGTCAAGTTTGGTGAAAAATAGGATTGGTTTGGTGTCCGTATCGGACACGTATCCTAGACTAGGAAACCTTGTTTGATGAAATGCCACAAAGGATCTGTTTTTATTAAAATGTGAAACAAATTATATTTTCTGGTAGCCCTAGACTTCTAGTTCACAACCCTAACTTACTGAACACGTTTTCGAGTCATGTCCGTGTCCAAAACGGACACGAACTCACTGTACGAGACTCGCGCATAGTGCCCTGCTACCACACCCTTCGTGTGCACTGCACAGGCCACTAGGACACACCAAAATTGGTGGACACAAGGGGGCAATGTCTGCGAACATGCCCCCAAAATCTCACAACTTCTCATGTCGTGTCGAGTGAGAAATCTCACTCGCACTGGACACGCACTGCAGTGCACGCGCACAGTTCAGTCGAAAATTCGACTTAGACATGCGACTCGTGTCGCATGGACACGAGTCGAGGACACCTCGTGTTTGCACGAGTGTGTAGCCCTATATGTGGGCTATACGTGTGTGTGACCACGAGACGTGTCGTGTCTCGTGGTGTGTCCACGAGACACGTGAACACGTGCACGACGCTGTGTACGTGTTCGTGTATCCCAGTTTACCCGAGTGGAGTTTTTGTGAGTTTGGACATGTTAAACCGTATCGTGGTGTCGTGTCAGGCCCCCTAGACACTAGGGTACATTGTGGGACTCACTTACCAACCACTAGTATCGAGCCTTAGCTCAGTTTTGTATGAGAAATTAGGATTACCTACTTTTCGAATGAACAGTGCAATATTTCCAGTTTTGGGTTAATTTTCCAGTTTTGCAAAAACGAATTTCAAATCAAATTTCAATATGATTTATACATGTATTAGTGTATTTTCAGTGTATATATATGTAGTATATATGTATGTGAGTGTGTAGGTGAGTTTTGGGGATGTTTAGTTGTGTATATTGGTAGTTGTGTATATATATACATATATATGTATATATGTGACTGTGTGTGTGTGTTTGGGGGGCTGTTTCCTGTTCTCAAGAAAACTGAGAACAGCCCCCCCCATTTCCTGTGTGTTCTGTCCATTCCCTCTCTCTCACTGTCCCTCTCTCTTTCAGTCTCTCTCTCACTCTATGTCTCTCTCTCACTTTCCTCTCTCTATATATATGTTTATATATATAGGTTTAGTCTATATATATATATATATATATATATATATATATGATATATATATATATATATATATATATATATATATATATATATATATATATATATATATATTTGTATTAGGATTATATATAGTGTGTCTATATATAGATACCTAGGGTATATGGGTATCACATAGGCTATAGGCCTATGTGATTGTTGTTTGTGTATATATATATATATATATATATATATATATATATATATATATATATATATATATATATATATATATATATATATATATATATATATATAAGGTTATATATATATATATATGTGTGTGTGGGTTTTGGTATTATATATAGTGTACTCCCATATTGATATATAGGTATTAGATAGATTGTGTATATATATGTATGACTTACTAGGTATAGGTTTATATAGAAACCTAGTCAATAGCCTATGGCCTAGGATACTAGCCTATGGCTTTTGGGCTAACCCTATTGGACCTAATGACCTAAACACCTTTTAGTTGACCCTTGTTGACTAAGGGTTGACCAAAGTCAACGTTAGGTCAAATTTGACCTAGTTAACCTAGAATTGACTAGGATTTACCTAAAATGACTAGTTTGACTAGTTTGACTAAAACCCTAACTATTTAACTAGGGTTAACCTAAAAATGACTAGTTTAACTAGATTGACCATGTTGACCTAATTACCTTGCTGACTAGTTTTGTTTGACCAATACCTTAGTTGGTCTAAAGTTTGACCTAGACTTGACCCAGATTGATCATGTTGACTAGTATTTGACTAGTTTGATTAGAATGTTGACCAGGAGTTGACTTTAACCTAGATTAAACTTGTTTGACCTTGTTTGACCTTATTTGACCTAGTATGACTTCCTGTGACCTAGTTTGACTATTAGAGTTGACCAAGAGTTGACTTTTGACCAGATTGACCTAGAATCATGTAGTATGCATTGTACATTTTATTTTTACTATTGTGGATACATTGTGACTTGTATTACTCTGATTAGGAGCCATACACCTCTCCTCAGACAGTATATCTTCTTCAGACATTCAGTTATCAGGCGAGTACATTCTCTGACCGTTTCATATTTGCCAGGATTTATATTCTTGCTCTAGATTACTTTACTTGATGCTGACACGATTGTTATCACGGATTGGTACTATATGGATCTTTTCATGAGATGTTATCCCCCTCGGGAGCATCAGATACAGCATGTTTGTGCGTTTCACGAATCATCATGTATCTCTATGCTTTCATAGATTTACGAATCGCTTGTGACTTATGTACTCTCATGATTCACAGAGCCTCTTATGAATCTCCCATTTATGGGCTTATCACGAATCTTAACATAACTTGAACGGATCCTTGTGTATTGATTGGGGATGAGGGAGTGGAAATAGTCATGTGGATATTACCCCAGTAGCTATAGCCATGAATCACTCTTAGCTGTAGCCATGAATCTCCTATGCCATTTCACATGTCTATATTTTACTCTGACTCACTAGACACTGCTAGTTCTCTATTATAGTAGATATTTCATTACAGTTATCTCTTTTGCTACATGTATCTTCCTTCAGCGTTTTCTGTATTTTACTCTATTGCATGCTTTATATTTCCTATCATACTATGCACTGCGTGAGATGTATTGTGCTCGTTCCTGTCCTGACTGGACCTGTTGAAAATATTACAGAGGATGAGGATGAGGCCCTGGTGTCTACCTATTATGGAGCAGGACTAGATGATACTTATGTTGTGGACCCTCAGCAGGATCCACCTGCAGCTGAGGATGTTGCCCCAGTAGTCTAGGCTAGTTTAGCTAGACAGTCTTTTCTGTATTATCTTTTTGTCTCACATTCTGAGTTGTATTTTGAGATGTGGAGATGTATAGACTCTTAGACTTATTGTATTATGAGTTGACATTTTGATGTTATGTTATCCTAGACACTTGGACTTATTTTATCTATTCTACTGTTCTCTTTGAGTTACTGTCTATCTATCTATCTTTCATTCTTCTACCTAGATGTGATTGAGATTGTTTTTTGTTTGTCGCCTCCATTCGGAGAGTATAAACTGTACAGGTACTTTATATTGTTAGATGATTGACCTAGGACAGCGTTCTACTGCCGACACTGCGGCGTAGGCTGGACGTACCCACTTCTCGTGCCCTTACTCTAGGGTGCGGGTCGTCACACATACATTCCAAGAGTGCCTGGTCCTTCTATAGTCAGCAAAAGTAGGAGCTGGTCGAGCCTGCTCTATGGCTGATGTTGAACCACTGCTCGGGCTGGTGGCTGGAAAGCCTTCGATAGGAAGTGGAGACGCTTTGCCGATGCTTGACAGTTGATATCCCCGATGGAATCCCGGTCCCTCTTGGGTCTGAAACCCAAACACTCCTCTGCCACCTAAGTCAGTGCTACTAGATCATAAAAATTTGCATCCTTGCTCGTGGTGACATGCACTCGGATCTCCTTCGCCAAACCCCTCCTGAATCTGCGGGCTCGATTAAAAGGATCCCTCACCACATACTCTACAAAGCGGCTCAGTCTGCTAAACTCGATAGCATACTCGTCCACCGATAATCCTTCATGTACTAGGTTCTGGAACTAACTCTCTAGAACCCTTCGAGCCACATCAGAGTAGAACTTCTTCTTGACGAGATCTTTGAAACCATCCCAAGTTAGTCCAGGTGCTACCAACTAGGGCTCAGTCCAAAACGAAGTGAGCGCTAGATCAAAGAGCTATAGGCCCACTACCTCAACCTTCAAGTTATTCAGAATCTGAGCTACCCACAAGATCCTCTCTATATCCTCAAGCCACTCATTCGTATAAAGGATACCCTCTGTACCTTTGAACTATTGGGTATATATCTTTTTGAAGTCAGAAATGGTATCCCGCTTCTCTTGCTGAGCAGGCTGCTGCGTAGTAACCCTCTCCAATATCTCAAGTGCTACCTGAGGAGCACTCTCCATGCCCTCCCTCATCTGCTTAGTCTGGGCTTTGAGTGCCTCTGCCTGCTCCCTCTGAGCCTCAGCCTAAATACTCTGAGCAACCACCAGGCCCTGGATAAGAGCAAACAACTGTTTCCCACCAATGGGCATGCCTCCAGGGAAAGTAAATGGTGGTGAAGGAGGTAGCCCTCTAAGATAGCTGGAATGTCCCCCTGAACTGGAACTATCCCCTGGAATGGAGCAATCTTCTAAATCGATGGAGATGGAGGTACAACCTTAGTCGCTCCTCAAGGAGCTGGTTGAGATGTTGTTGACCTCTCAGAAGCCGTAGCTAGTACTGCTGCTCCTGAAATACGAGCCCTGGTCGCTGGTGCCATCCTAGGGACAGATTAAAACAAAGATAAATCAATATGGCACAAGATAAGATATCAAGGAAGGACATATATTGAGAGATAGCATTTATTCAAGAATAGAGTAAAAGATGGCATATTCATCCAGAACAGAAATCTTAGTAGTGATTGAGTACTTTCTAACTCTCATAGTAATCCTCGTCCTATTGCAGGCTCATAATAGTACCGTAAACATGGGTACTACCATGAAATTTGTACTAATTATGAAGCTGGACCTGCGTGGGCCACCATAAAAATGTGTCAAGACCAGCACCCGAAAATCGAGCATGAGTCGTGCGTACGTCTATCCTATGTCGCAGCATCGGCAGTTGAACATTGTCTAACAAAATATGATATTCCATCCACACAATAAAGTATGATAAACTCATCATAAGATATCCAGAGATAGGAATAATATGAAATGGATACTCAATCACATCAAACTAAGATAAGGAGTTCTAGAACATAATGTAAACCACAATCCAGAGTCAAAACATAATTCAGCAAAACCAGAGAAACACCATGTCACCACTATAATATATACAACCAAAGTATAAATTTTGAAGACAAATTCGGATCAAAATATTCCAAATATAAACTAAACTAGAACTAAGCATCCTCTGCTGGCATCATCGCCTCTACAATAGCCTGGTCCTCCAAAATACCCAACTCAATCTTAGGTACTAGATCCTCTGTTAGCCCATAATATGTGGGGCAACAAGCTTCTAACTTGTTGCCAAAAAATGAGGTTATCCAATCAGGATTGGAGCAAGTTCAAACACTGAATGACAGTTCATAATATGATAATGACTATATAACAAGAGTTAGAATATATAATAATTAGGTAAACAGGTAAAACTAATAAGTAGTTTAATGGAACAGAAAAATTAGTGAATATGAGAAATAGATACAAATGATGTGAAAATATAGTGAATATGACAAATCCCTAACTTTTAGATGTTATTGAAATACCAGGTTTGATATGTAAATGGCTCGGGTAATACGACAAATTGCACACGATAATATACGATTGATATCCACACGATATGGAAAATCACACGTGAGATGTGTGATTGCTATCTGTACGATTAGACACGGAGAACGGATAGGGTGTTCACATGTCTACTGAGCTATTTTGCCGCCCGACACTAGCATTAATGGATTTAATTTACGTAAGTAAGATGCACGAGTCACGGTAATCACGATAAGACATGAATCACTGGTAATAATGAAATAAATCTATAGAATACTAGTCATGTATAACGAGAGTGACACAAACACGATAGGAATATCTAAATCATAAAATAGAGACAATATCAAAAAATAAAATGAAATTACTATATGTCCTTGCTTGTACTCCAAGCTAAAAGCTAGGTCAAAACGGTATCCAGGTCGATGTCTAGTGAACCTATATTAATTTAATAAAATAGAAATCAATATTTAAGATTGTAATTGAATGTATAATTTAATCCTAGGCTCTATGGGTTGTCTGGCTATTTGGTATCACCCTAATGATTGTCATCTATCCTACCTAGGTATCCCTTATGTTGTACACTAGATGTGTAATAATGTGCAAACTTTCCCTATAGGTATAGGTGTCTAATACCACATGATACTAAGATACTTAAATGTACTATATACCCTTACATATTTACTATATTATTACATGATCCCATATATGTATACAATACCCATATGAAAACTCAACCAATAATCTATATCATATTTGTCCTTATACTACCCTAACCAAGTGCCTATGACTATATGTATATATAAGTAGATATATACATACGTAGGTGTATGGGTAACCCCATACATGGTACCACACACTTAGTGTCACACCCAACTTCTGGACCCTACCTACTGGTACACAGACACAAGTTATTTGGATACACACATAGATACCATGTTTACACCTGAACACTCAATTCCATATCTGCCCTAATTGTTGGTACACTTGAATCCCCAATTACAGTACCTATGTTTGTCCTGCACACACTCACCTACCTACCAAGACATATACACACTACACTACACCCTGTTACAGGACTCACACTTGGGTACACACAAGTGTGTGCGAAGTTCTCCTAACATCCTGCTACTTGTAGGAATGCAAAAAAACACAAAAACACAGCACCACAGACACTACCTATACATACACACTACTCTGGACTCTTAGCCTATGCACACTGCAGTAAGAAAATTCCTTACTATGATCCCATGTACAATGCACATTTGTGCACATATATTTCCCTGTTTCTACTTCCTGCGCACTCAACACTCACTTACACTAACTCATCTACCACAGGTAAACACACACACTCTCTTCACAAGTGTCCTATGTCTGCACCTAGGACCCCTCTGAAATACTAGTATCAATAAGGGATTCTCAAACTCTGTCGCTAGGACCCTACTGACCTAACAGCATATTTTTTTGTTATAACACACCTAAACTCCTATGTACTGCTGAGTTAACTCTCCCTAATACACACACCTGACACACATTATGTGCATCCCACATGTGCATACAGGGACACATTCAAAGGTCTGATACCCCACTACACTCAGGTTTGTCCTGTCAAGACACACATTAGACACACACACGTCTAAACCCCAAACCTCTATAGTAAATTCTCTGCATCTTACTCCCTTGCATACTACTCTACCTCCTACTATTGTTACACTAATTGCTCCTTGCACACACTTATATTAACATTCAAGCACATACAGGGATACACTACTGTCTATACCGATTGACACTCAAACACACACACATTCTTAAACTCATTAATGCCTCAAAACACACACACACACACACACAGAGGCATACTGGACTCTTGATGACACACATAGGGACTCCTCCACATATCCCCCTATACTCATGTCCAGCTACTGCACTTATATCCTCTCTATTACTGTTGTGCTATAAGCCCCCTTATAATTTACACACTCATAACTCATAGGTTCTGCACACAGGTGTTATCCTACTGTACCCTCTAAATTTCCTGCACAAACACCTACCCATATTGCTCTAAGATTTCTTGATACTCACATGAACACTCTATATTAACCTGCAACCTACCTATGCATTGTTAGCACCTGGCTAATCTAACAGGTAAGCAAATACACAAAGGTACCTAATAAATAGGAATGTCCTATTCTTATTGCTAACAGTTTTCTAAAACTGTATAGGGGACTCCCCCAAACTTAGGATATCTCTGGTGCTAATGATAGGATATGTCTATAACATCATTCCTCTCAATGCCATATGAAAATTCATACAACACAACACAAACCCTTCCAAAATAAGGTCTGCACCAATGACTCAACTGTACTTACACATAGCACATGGTGTACCCTAGGTACCAACCACTGTTAGCCTGTGTGCTCTGCACACCATTACATTAGCAACACACACCTAGACACAAGTTAGCACCTGTACTATGATATGCACACAGGTCTAAAATCCACAGTAGTTGGATATTACATATATTTAATTCCTTGCTTCCTTTACTCACTCTCACAGGCATGAACACAACCCAATCCTATGTCTAACAGGGCATGCACACTCTACCTAAAGGTATACCCATGCATTCCTATATATGTAATGCACTATGTATAATTATAACAAATGTTGTTATCTATGACATGCAATTTCCAACCTAATATCCCATTCTAGCAATCATGAAATATATGAATAATGATAGACACACCATGTACATGATACACATGACATAACTATGATACAAAAAGATCCTTGACACTTGGATACGTTTCAGCATCCCTAAAGCCATATGTAAACGTGACAATAGTAATTAACATGCTATCGAACTCAATAGAGACACATTACATGAGCAACATACACCTAGACACAAGTTAGCACCTGCACTATGTTGTGCACACAGGTCCGAAATCCATACTAGTTGGATATTATACACATGTAATTACTTGCTTCCTCTACTAACTCTCACAGACATAAACACAACCCAATCCTATGTCTAACAGGGCATGCACACTCTACCTAGAGGTATACCCATGCATTCCTATATATGTAATGCACTATGTATAATTATAACACATGTTATTTTCCATGACAGACAATTTCCAACCCAATATCCAATTCTAGCAATCATGAAATATATGTATAATGATAGACACACCATGCACATGATACACATGGCATAACTATGATACAGAAAGCTCCTTGACACTTGGATATGCTTCACCATTCCCAAACCTCTACGTAAACGTGACAATAGCAATTAAAATGTTATCGATCTTAATAGAGACACATTCATATGCAGGGATTTGTCTATTTGGCCAAGCATACCACACCGTGTCATGACACAACCTTCGATACCATAGTTAGGATACATGGACCAAAGTCCACCCTAAAACATGATACAAAATTCCTTTGAGAACGTGTATCAAACACTTGGTGGTCACAATCTCGTAGCTACCCAAATGACACTATTCTGAACTATAGATCTACTAGGAATTAGTCCCCTAACACCTATTTCACTACGTAGAAGGTTGATTCTTGCCATTAGATATACTTGAAATTTGATCATGTAAATAAGAGAAAAGAGGGTTATACCTATGGAGAATGGTGTCTCTTCAATAACCTACAAATTTGAGGAAGGAGGAAGAAAAAGAGAGCTCCTAATCCTTGCTAGTGCCTCCATCAAGCTTTTTTGGGCACTCCAACTCTTTAGCACACCATGGAAAAAATGGAAAGAAAATTTAGAGAGTATGGAATAAGAGAAAAATAAAAGAAACCCTATCTAGGTGGCCGGCCTTGTAGGGTTTAGTATGGTTGTAATTAGCTTTTGCTAGCCCTAGTCTTCTCTATGTTAATTAGTTACGAGAAAGGCTTTTAGGAAAATAAGTTGTTTGGCCCTAATTTAATGGTTGCAACTAAACTAGCCATGACTAGGGTCCAACTAAATAGAAATTCCTAATCTATGAATTTAAATAATTGTCATGCTAATGGCACAGTAATAGCAAAAAATTTAATTTAGTCAAAAATAACCTTGACCGGAAATGTGGTAGTGACAACTTCATATAATCATTTTATCCAACTATATCATAATATCATCTATGCGGTGTTCTAATCTTTCCTTGTTGTAATTGAAGGGTGTCATAATTTGATTTTTCCACTTCACACAAGGGAAACATTAAGAAACAATATCACTTAAATCATGAAAGAGTTTTATGAGTGAATCATTTTGAAAGAAAAAAAAGATGGGTTCAAGGATCGTGGTATGGTTTGGGTGAAGTATAAGGGTTGCTAGTTCAAGCATGAATTTAAAAAGATTAAGGGTTATGTAAATCAAGATGAGATAAGCAGAGACTCATGGGGCACGGTTCTTGAGAGAGAATTAGTCTCCTAGTTTAGGGTACAATCAAGGAAATGATCTTAATCATTCTCAAGTTTCAAATGATTAGAAGGTCATAAAAATTAGTCACTTGGCTTGGTCGCTAGCTACCTATACATGTGTATATACAACTGTCATGGTCATAGATGGTATGGCAAAATAAATGGGATACTTTGTGCCTATCTTTCCTCAAGCATGGCATTTGTCTTTCTGAAATAGGTGTAGACAAAAATTAATAAAGGGTTCAATGGAGTTATGATCAAACGCAAATACGGAATTCAAAGGCAATTTAATAGTTCAAAAAGGGAGTTGCCAAGGTAGTTGCGTATGAGATACTAGAGGGCAAGTATATTTGTCAACTATATCTCAATCTACGTAGAATAATTATATGAAGAGCGAACCAAGTGTACTAAGGTTGATCAGGCCATAATACACTGAGTCTAATTAGACAATATATTAGTGGAGGCCTCCAATAAAATATATATCCTTGAACAAGCTCGATAAATGAGTAAGGTTGCAAAACTAGGCTATAATAGCATCATCAGTCGAGGTATTCCAAAAATATAAGTACGCGAGATTATGAGAAAATAAAGTATAAATAGTTTAAGTTCAACAAAAATCTAAGACTTGTCTGGTGTTTGTGCCTCTATAGTTGTCCTAATATTTTTTTATCTGAGGCTTGGTTCGACCAATTGGGGTATGGACCTCTACAACTCTTATAGTCGAGGTAAACCTATCTTCCTACACCAGCATATATTCGGTGTCATTCAACTATATTTTATTAATGGGTCATAAGGATAATGGAATGCTAGGTAGTGATACATTCTGCCCAACTTACAAGAGTTAATATAATAGTGTAATTGAACAAATAAGCATATATACCTAGTACGAGTCATATTTCTAACCTCTATTAAGTACGAGATATAAGATTCACGATAGAAAAGGAATCAAGCAAGATGCAACTCAAGGTAGTTCAAATAAGAGTTCAAAAATAGAATCAAGGAAGGAGATCAAGCATGTGGATAAAAACTAGACTCTAGTCCTATATGCAGGCTTGCTTGGTACAGTAATGTAACCAAACAATATATTCGTAGACCTGCATGGGCCACCACAAAAATATGTATCGTTCTAGTCCCAAAATACGTAGGAGTAGGTACGTAAATATTCCAACCATATAATAAATATACATACACTATAAATATAGTATAAACATGGCTAACTAATCTCATCCACAAAATAAAAGAATAATATTATAGAATTAATATGAATTTTTATTGTACTTGTTTGCTAGATGGAGACAAATCCAGTATCAGCATGAAACTAGAGAGAATAAAATAACAAAATAAATAATACAAGCAGCAAGTGTGATCCAAGATTATGTCATCTTCGATAGGAAGGAGAAGATCATGGTCCTCGTAGGAACTCCTGGAGAAAGTCAAGAAAACACACACATACCTGGAGAGGTTATCAGGTCCTCAGAGAGACGTAACAAGATACAAAAAATATGTCATATAGCTAAATATAAACTGCTTAACAATAAGTCAATCAGATCATAACATGGTCTAATACTCCTTCCTTAAATTAGTGTATCATCCCTCCAACCAAGCAAGGACAAAAGATGGCACCCTAATCCATGATAAAGTATATTTTTATGCCATAATTCTAATATAGTATTCAGACCACAATAAGGTTTAATATTTTATCATCGAAGCAGTGAACCACACCTACAACCAAACAAGGACATGGTGAGATATACTAGTTTACGACAAAATATTGTTTCAAGCCACGATCAGATATAAGTACACAAACCAATAGTACATATACCTGAACAGATATAAGGTCGCCTAACTATTCTATGTGTATATAATTTAAGAACAAACCTCCAACCCATGTGCTCTCTGGTTAAAAATAGGATCGACAGAATCCTCACTTGGGCACTAGGAGCTTAAGAGCATAACGTTCAGCGAAGGAACAATGACTGTCAGTAAAAGTAAGAGCATAACGCTTTACAGAACATCAGTAACCATTAGTAGTAGTAAAGGTGTCGTCAACCCACATCTCTGGTGGAGCGTACTGTCACAAAAGGTAATGTGCATGGTATCCCATACGCTAAAAAAATGTTCTCCCCACCACATGGCTATATATGTTGCATCCACAACACATGTAACCTCTATTAACCGTTAAGTCAAACTAATCATGTAAATACTATTAACAGTTAACCCTATCGTACGACTATACGTATCGGTGGCCAGCCAGCTACGCAAATTAGAGATCTACATACGATTCACGACTTCGTGGCACAAACGTGTCAAGGCCAATGAATGCAACACAAACGAAGGTGGTCTATTAAATCTAGGTTCATTGTGCATAAAAATAATTTAAGTAACAAGAAATAGAACTAAACAGTAGAATTTTAGCTCAATATGACTACGAGTACAATTTATTTTGTAGGAAATAAATAGTAAATAAATACATGCAATATGTGAGCTACAGTAAATAGACAGTAAACGATGATCATGGTTACACAGAATTGACTTTGATGTAAAAACTTCACAAGGTGGACTCTGATGACGGCACAGATTGTTCCATCGAGTCTAGAACAGTCCAATTAGCTAGGGTTGATATAAGAAAGTTCAATTTCGCAAGAGAATAGGAAATATGATTTAGTTATGATCGAAATGATAACTGGAAAAATAGTGGAAATAATATATACTATTTTTAGGTAATATTTATAATACTTTAAAAAAAAAATTTTGGTAGCTAAATAATTTTTTGTAATTACCTGAAATTAATTTATATATAATAATTTGTCAAGTACATTTTATTAGTCCAAAATATTTTTAGGTTAAATACTTAAAATATATAGAAATTATTTTTATGGCTAAAAACATAACTTGGTGTATATATATCTAAATACAACAAAATAATAATATTTTGAGAGTTCCTAGCCCTGATTTGAAATGGATGTAAACCCAAAGACAAATAAAAATATTTTTTTTACAAAAATAAGTTTTAGGATTTTTATTTAATACATATATATATATATATAAAATAACTACAAAACAATAATAATAAATTACTAATAATAGCAATAATAATATTAATAATAATAAACTTGTTAATAGTAATACTTAACACATCAACAACTCTCTGCTGTTGTTCCTCTTTTCGTGAGAGGGATGAGAGAGAAGAAAGAGTTTTGAGAGCGGGGAGAGAGAGAGAAAGATTTGGGAGGAGAGAGCGGGAGAGGGGGCAAGAATTTACTGGACGTTCGGTTGCCGGCGGCGTAGGGGCTAGGGCGCACAGGCAGGCAGTGCTCGTGGAGGAGGCACATATGCCACGAAGGTGGCTCGCGGAGGAGTCACACATGCCACGAAGGTGGCTCACCGGGGTGCTCAAGCATGGGAGCGGCGCTGCGCTTCCGGATCTTGCGTGGCGACAGCGGTGGAGGAGGAGAGGTGGCAGCTACTGGTAGGTGACGGTGCTTAAACGATGGGTTGAGGGTTCTTAACGTCGACGGTGGTCTGCACCAGTAGAGGTGGCCAAAATTGGCGAAGATAGGTTCTGGTGAGGTTTTAGGGTTTCGATTGGTTTGTTTTTTCTTTTCTTTGGGGACGTTGATGGTGTGGACTATGGAAGCGGTGGCTGGAGGTGGTTCTGGTGGGGAAGGAGGTGTGCGCGGTAGTTGTGTGGGTGGTTGTGACGGAGACAATGGAGATGGTGTCAGGACATAGGAGACGGTTGCTGGGCACAGCTCCAGCGAGGGTACGACGATTTAGGGTCGGAACGATGCTGACAGCAGTGGAAGTGGACACCGAAACGATGCATTCACATTGGTGGAGAAGAGTTTTACGAAAAAATAATAAAAAGGCTCCCCTACAAATAGGGTAGAGGAACCCTAGTTAGATAGGGATTTGGACCCTTTAAACCCCAATAGATAATTCTTACATTAATTTAAAATAATTTAAAATATAGTTCAATAAATCCAATCCCAATTTAAATCAAAATAAATATTTACAAATAAAAATACCTTTTTATAAATAATTAATTTCAAATAAATTAAATACTTTTCATAAAATAAATCCAATAAAATTTTTCAAAAATCAAAATTTCATAAATATTCATAAATTTATTTTCTTAGTAATTATAAAGTTGAACCGAGAGTCACAACTGCTGATGTGTGCATGTATTAGTGCAGAGATGAGCCCTGAGTCACAGTGGGTAATCTGGTGGTGCATGCATATGCAAAGAATTTTGTAAGCTAACAATACAGAGATGAACAGGGAATAATATTGGTTATATTATATTTATGCTAATCTTTGTCTTATGCAGGGATGAACTGTAGGCTAGGGTAAGAATCACTGAAAATATATACGAATATTGCTTAAGTTTCTGATCATGATTTATTATAAGAGAATATTATGTACAAAGAAAATGATATGTCCCGTTAAAAGGAATGAAATGATATTGTTATTGTTATTGACTCTAAGAAATGCTGGAACTAAGAGAAATAAGTATGGCTCATGAAACAAGCTACACACTTCACATGAAATGAAATCATCGTGCGTGAATAGAATAGTCCCCTGAATACTTAAAATGAATAGAAATGAATTGTAGCTTCTAGAAAGTATTTTCAAAAGATGTAAACTGACTCTGTACTGCATGAAATGAACATAGGTAAAAGTAACAAGATCATATCACAAGAAATATTTTCTCACTAAATAACTTAATGATTGTTTCAAACAATGTAGCCTTTGTTCATATCATCAGTACATTTTATGTACTGACCCACCACCAGCTTGCCTACAGGTTTAAGGTGGACGAAATGAATGATCCGAAGCGATAGCCTGAGCCTCATCCTCAGGAGCCAAAAATTAAAAGAGATGCAAAAGATATATTTTTTGTACAAGTGATGGTTATCTGTTAAAGAGTTGGTTTTGTATATAAAGGGATGTAATGTATAGAACCAGATTATTGTAATCTGTAAATTTTTTGAGAGATTATAAGCCAAGTATGGCATGTATCGGAGAGATAATGAGAGACTTGTAATCCGTTTCAGAGATATCACTATAGAGAACGTATTTCTGCTAGCACTGTATTCACTTTGGTTTTCTGCAATATTATTTATTGTGGCTTCAATTTCTGCAATTATGTTTTGTTGCGTTGTTGTCGATATTTGTCTATCTTGTTATTGTACAGGTCTTGTCCTTGTGCAAAATCAACTTTGGCTTGTACGGCATCACGCCTAGCATGCAGGAATGGTTCCGTAGAGATCGAAGCAAGGACGAACGATCCTGCAGGATTGAGGCATGACAAAAGCCTACTTCCAATGATGATTCGTCTTCTGATGAGGCTGATGCTGAGGATGTTGCACTTGATATTGATGTACCTCCTCATAAACATATTACTGCTGCCGAGGCACCTCCTGCTCCAGTTACTTTAGACTATCTCCATGACATGCTCGAGACCATTTTTGCCTTAAGGTTGATTGACACAGACTTGAGGACGAGTGATATCGTCAGATGGATTTCGTTAGACAATCCATGCCCAGGCTCTTAGGAACATTCTCACTGATATTTAGTAGAATATCGCCCATTCTCTTGGAGGTCCAATCCCTCTAGTCAGGCACCCACACCGTCTAGGACCCAAATTTGACGACTAAGATGCTCAGAGATTCTTTGATCCTACTATTGCTTTTTTTAATCCAAACTAGTCTGCTGAGATTGGTGACAATACTAGCTGAGGTTGTGTCTGTTAGTTGTGATTTGTGTTTGGTTGACGTTGTTGATGTCACACATCACATTTTTATTTTTTCTGTTGTACTTTACTTTAAGTCATTATTTCATATTGTAGTAAACTCTTTTATATTTTATGTACTGATCATCCAGCTTGCATTGAGTAGTTTATGCACTTTGCTATGTCATTATGTTTGTTTTTGCTATTTATTTGTGCTCATAAGCTACTTCTTAATAATTTTTACTTGTGATTCTTCACTCTGTTTATTGTTTGTGATTCATTGTTTGTGGAGGATATTATCATTTTGATCAAATGACAATAGAGAAGAAGTACACCAATTCAAAAAATTTGTGCTGATATATTATTTGGTGCATCGAATGAAGTTTGTCAGTTATCAAAATAGGGGAGATTGTTGGCCCATAAGTCAATGGCCACATCTGATTTCGGTAACCGACTAAACTCTGGTTTGATTCAACAAATAAAGTACTACCAAAGAGAGCTGTTAGACTACTACTAAAATGCTTGCAACAAGTCTTCACCAAATTTCTAATGTTTACTGAACAAGATCTTTTTAATTTATTATTTATTTTATATTTTATTGAGGCTAGGAAAAAATGTACATCTTGTTGCCATCACAAATATAAAAATGGGAAAGTTTAAAAAACTTCTTTTATTGAATTACAAGAAGAGTACAACAGAAAACCCTAACAACGAGGGTTTCTTAGTACAAATATAAGATCTAGGGAAGTACGATGGTGGACATCGAGTATTGTAGTGACTCCTTTTCTCCGTTGACAATAGATACACTTTAGCTTCTCTTGATGTGCTCTCGGTGTAGAATATCTCTTGTGTGTCATCTCTGTCTGTCTGTCTTTATATCCTTTTTGTGTCCTCCTCTCTGAAGGCATGTACCTCCATCATCAAAGATGAACTATGCAGGTGGCATTAATGAGGAGAGATCTTCTATAAGATATACACAATTTGGGTTATCGCAATTGTATGATACAACTGATTAACTGTTCGGCCTGATCATGTTGACACATATCACTGATTGGACGTTGATTGGCTGCAGAGATCCCGGAAGTGGATTTAAAGTTTCCAAGTTGTAACAATCATGAGTTATGGATGATTTCTATATAGCTCGATCAAGAATGATACACAACTCATATTGTAACTTAGGATAGATAGATTTGAATGGGGTGGACATAACGCACATGCTATAAATGCAAAATTTAAATCAGGTGGCCTGATCGCATTGACACATGACACAATCGATGATTTGGAAAGAATTTCTCATTTGAATGGGGCAGTTATGACTTACACGCTATAAACGTAAGTTGTGATCCTTATCGTCGCTAATTATGGTATCGGGGTGGCCAAGGGCATGAACCATCCGACTTCAGGAGTTTATGTAATATGGAGATTTTGGTCTTATGAGAGACCATCAGAGACATCTTAGGCTTCAGCTGCATGATAGCTTCTGGTGAGGGAGACACATGCAGTCTTCTAGAAAGGAGCCACATGCAGTCTTCTAGAGAGTAGCCGCATAAAAGGGCTTCGTTGTCTTCTGAGTTGCTGAAGACGTGCTTCTGGGGCATGGTGCCGTCATTGGTCGCTATAAAGACAGTTAGGGAATTATTTAGCAATGCACCCATAGAGGATCTATTGCTTTGGGATGCTAAGTATGCTGGACTCGATATCTATCTGGAAAGTCGTAGGGGATCTCTTGGCCTTTGCACCAGGGCCTAATATTTTGGGCTAAGCAGGCTTTTGGGAATTTTTCATGCTTCTACAAGACCACCTTCAAAGTTTCTAAATTAGAAATAAGTTTGGAATACTTTGAACAGAAGCTTAGACTTGTGGAATCCTTGGGTCGGATGGGCTCTATCCGTTCAGAACTCTATGAAGTCAACGGGCCTCTGATGATGTTGTTAACTGGGAAGCACTTTGAAGTGTTGCCAGCCTGGCAAGCTCGCTTATAAATAGTGTTTAGTGTAAAGGAAAGAGATCATTTTTCAAATTTCCTTCTTCTCCACTTCCATCAGAAACCTAGGTATCATGGTTCGTAAGGCTTTATTGTATGCTGCTACCGCCAAGAAGGCTAAGAGGGTCAAGGGCCCAGTTCTATAATCGAGGAAGAGGCGCTGAGATTTCACCCTAATGTTAACATTCGATCGAAGGTAAGGTTTCTCTATGCCCTGAAGGGTTTGTTTCAGTCAAAACCCTTCTGGGGCGCATTGTGTTGACTTGTCTCTTGACTTACAATAGTCCTTCCATGAGCACCGTCGGGTGAACTTCTCCTGAACCTGCTCATATGTCATCGGGTGTAAACTTTGAAGAGTTGATTACTGCCGTCCAGGTTTAGATCAATGGGGGCCAACCTGAAGCATGTCAGAGAATGATAGTTGGTCAGGACTCGTCCTTTTTGCTGAAATAATTGAATGTAGGAAAGCTTCGCTCCTCCAGGGGTGAAGGATTTTGAAGACAGTCTTCTTGTTTGGAGATGCCCTCTTCTCCTCAGTCGCACAAAAATCTGAGAGGATTAGCATTTTTCTTCCAGAGGGTCCCGTATGTACATGCCCTCCATGGAGCGACATTTGTTGCTATCTGCCTTCAAACTGGTGACAGGCCCGAAGAGGGAAGAAATCAGGATGACCATGGAAGACGTGAAGTATGATTAGTTTTATCCCCCTTTTTTTGAAAATAAGGGAGACATTTACGAATTATAGAGACCCGTCATCTCGTCCCCTCGTGGGTCTAATGCCCGGTGTCGCCTCGAACTAGTTGTCTCCAATTGTTTGCCTATTTGTCGCTGACACCTTTCTGAATCAATTGGCAACGAAGGGGTCATACCCAACTGGGCAAGTTTGGATGGACGGTTGGGTCTATTACAACCCCAGATGGGATGTCCTATTCGACTAGATCTTAAAAAAATACGAGGATGTTTGGAGGATGATTGGCCTGTTCTTCACTGTGAGGGCTACTCATCGTGGCCTGGATATCAACTCGGGCATGTTTATTTCTTTGAAAGAACTATATAACTTTAGTATTGGTACTTTCTTCATTCCTAGTGGTGAGATGGGATTGACCCTTCTTGAGATGCACGAAGTCTCCGCATTGCCTTGGGGCAAGGAGCCTTACGAAGAATAAACTCCTTCCAGTAAGAAGCTAAGGGAATTAGGAGGAGAGAACCCATAATTCCTTGTTGTGTATATGGAATTACTATGTTAGCATGCAATGTGTCGACGCCTTACGCTAGGAGAGAAAAAATAGACGGGGTTGCTCCTCTAATCATCGTATGGACCGTTTTATCTTTTTTCTTCTTATCCTACACGGATTAGGGTGAAGAAGCCACAACGCCATCGAATGGTCGGGGCCATCATACGAAAGACGGGGAAGTCTACCGTTAATGATGGTGGGACGAGCACTCCATCGAGGACTTAAATTACTTTTATCGGGATGTACAGCCTCTGTCCAACACGACAGCACTAGTTGGGTTTTTTATGCTTTGGCTATGATTTTATGTCGTTTCTGGTTGTTTAGGTTCGATAGACAGGATTAATCACAACCTGATACTCCCAGCTGTGAAGTTGGTGTTTAAGTATAAACTTGCTCTCCTCCGTAATTTTACCAAGAAAGTTCTTGATCATAAGGGGACTAAAACTTCAATCGCGTGGAGTTGCCTTACCACTTCCTGATGGGGTGGCACTTGCTGCACAACCGATCTTTGATGCCTCTAGAACTGAAAGGTGGTATTCTGGAGGAAGACGCCTTCTTATGGCAATATGGCAAGATGTCTTGGATCTTGAAAGAGGTCCCCTTCTATTATCGAGCCCTGGCTTTTATAAGGGATCACACATTTCTTGTAATTGTCCCAAATTTTATTAGAGAGGAGAGAAGATGTCTTCGGAGGGAAGTAGAGATAAGCATTGGCATTCTTTCTGTTTTTGCTCGACATTGGCTTCTTTCGATCCGACCATCCCACTTGGTATATCGAAGTTGGTAATTTGTCTTTTTGGAGCCATACCTGCCAATTTACAAGGCGGTTTGGGTACTGTTAGTTCTTACTGGAGAACCCAAGCTCATGCCTTGGTTTTGTTGAAGGTGTGCTAGATAGCGTCCTTACATGGTGCTATCACGCTGTTGTTGGCACCAGAACCAAGTTTGCACCTTCCGCTATCAAGGATGACATGTTGATCACTTATTCAGTGGCTACCTTCTATTGTCAAGCTAATTCGTCTCCAGTTAATTATGACAGGTAAACAAGCTTCATTGTTGGTACATGGCTGATGCCTTCATCTTCTTCATCTCAGTGATCTACTAAGCAAGGCGATGTCACAGCCTCATCGTCGAAGAAGAGAGCTGCCCCTAGAAGTTCTCTGGCCGCCAGGGGCAATCTGTCATAGCATGCGGCTCCCGCGGTGGGAAGTCCTTAACGTTCGAATAAGCGGTCGGCGGAGACAGCTTTGCAGGAAGGCGTTCGTCCCTTGAGGAAGGTAGTTGTTAGAAAACCCTAGAGGGGGATTTGGAATACAGAGAGGTGGTTAACCAAAAGTCTCTTCGTTGGCTGACTATTTTCCTTCCTCCTTCTTATATGTTTTACATGGTTCTATACAGGCATCAAGATGCTAGGATGATGGATAAAGAGTGGGCAGATGATGTTGAAAAATCTGTCGCAGGATCTTAGGAGGATCGTTGTCCTGTCGAGAGGTGAGGTATTTCTCAGGACAGGCAGTTTGTGTCTTTTGACATTCCAACTCATCCCGCTTCTCCAGGCTAAAAAGGTAGGGGCCGATAATGTTTCCTCTCGAGCAAAGATTTCATCACCTTCTTCTGGTCTCAGATCTATTGGTACATAGGATTTTGGGATTCATTGGTGGGAAACATCTTGGCAAGGCTCCCCAGCGTTCGGACACTCTTGTCGGATGTTGCGACTTCAAGGTCACCTGCTTTAACTAGGCTGATTGTTGAACCTGAGTCTTCACCTACCAGTGCTACTATTTCAAACATCAGTTTTGTTGGAGTAGCCCGTGTCCCTTTGATCTCATCCATACTTGCTAAAGTAGACAATATGGTGGGGATTATGGACCAGGCTTTTCACCTGATCTTGAAGTAAGGGCTGCAGGATTTCCTGTTGAATGGTCAACCTTTCTCCCGGGAGAAGCAGGAAGCCGTGGGTCAGGTCTAGGTTATTCAGACCTTCTCTAATTCTGAACAGATGGCCGAGCTACTTCTTTTCAAGCTCACCGAAGCGGAGCAGTATTTAGATAATATCCGATGGGCTTAGAAGGCAAATGAAGATGCATTGGCCTCTCAAGAGTATAGTCGCTTATATGATACAACTACTAAAGAGAAGATGATGTTTACCGAAGGTTTAGATGTTCTTAATCTTGAAATCAATCAACTAGCTGACCGATATATGTGATTGATTGATAATGAGGTTCGCCTAGCAACAGAACAAGATTCTATAGCTAAGGAAATAACTAAGATCGTGGCAGAAATTGAACAACTCTGTGGAGAGCACCAGAGGATGGAAGCTCATACCAAGAGATCACACGTCAGCGGGTAGAAGAACTTGGAGCATCATTTGTTGGATCGAGACTGTAGCGAAGGAGCTCGAAGAGAAGCTTGCCTCCTACATTCGTTTTGAAGACCAGGTTGTCGCTGGGCGTGAAGCTAAGAGTTGCACATGCAACAAGAACAACCGACTAATAGCTTCCCTTTTCTAGTGCTTAGGATCTTTATACAGACATTTGATCCATGTATCTCTATTTTTTCTCTTGTATATATTTTTTTCTTAGAGAGATATAATGGCAAGTTTTCCTTTACGTGTTTGTGTTCGTTGTGGTCCTACTTTCTGTATCGTGCCCAAAGATTGAGTACATAAAGTAAGTTTGGAAGCATTTTTGTGGTGGACCTATAATTCTTGGCGTACCTGAGATTGGGTATGAATAACAGGAAGAAGTTGGGAATGCTACTCGGGACCACTTGGGTGTGATAGTCGGAACATGTCTTTCTTAGAGATGGTAGAAATATTTTGAGGTAGGGACATCCTTGGTCTAACTGCAAACCATAGATAGGGAAGTCTCTCAGGCTACTGGGCCTTGAGGATATGTTAGTAACGGATATAAAGGACTTTTACCTCTGTAAGCCACAACGGCCATGAGCGCATATTGGGAGTTGAGTCACCATGTTGATTCATTGCCTTATACGCCAGAATTTCTATGTTTGGAAGCTGAGTCACAGCATACATATTTTTAATGGTTGCTACTACTGGCTAAGAGTCTGCCACCTGGCCCGGCTAGTAGAGATTTAGTCTTGTCCATATTTAATACTGTTGTGAGGGGTGTGGGACTCGAAGAATTTAAGTTGACCAGTTCTGACCCAAAACCAAAGAGGGCTGATCATTCCTCATAAGTGTGGGATTAATTTCTTTTTAATGAGAAAATGACTCTCCACCTACCATCATGATAACTCTGGTGCCTATAAATAGAGGCTTGGGGAGAAGGTTTTCTTTACAGCTCTTTCTTCCTTCTTTCTTCGTGTTGGTAAGCTCCCTCCCTACTTGTGGGTTCCGATGCTTCTTTCCCACGGTGAGTCAAGTTGGGGTAGAAGTGGCAGTTTGTATTGAGCCACTGGGTGGTGTGAAGGCTAAGAGACCATGTCACTTCCTGATGGTCCATTGTGTAGATTTTTTTGTCAGCTATGCTGGAGTAGAGAGAGGTTTCATAGATCATCTTGTTCAGAAAGACCTTCTTCTTGGTGCAAGGACATGCTGGAGACCAGTAGATCTCCAAAATAAGCCATTCTTTCCTTGTCCGCAGAGGTTGTCATGTGCATCACCATTTTTGGAGGCACAACATGTTACTCTTGGCTCGGGGGAGGAAAATGCTTGATATGGGATTTGGGTTGATTACCACATCCCCGTACTTTTTCCATCAGTGGTGGCGAATGGGCCGCTATTCCATAGTATTTTCCTTCCCGCTCCAGAGGAAGTGAAGGTGGGAACTTCCCCTCGTACAAATTTTGCAACTTCTCTTTGTCTTCCTTGTTGAACATGAGGCAGAGGGATGACCCAGAATACGTCGAAAAGAGGCAACTTTGAGGGTATTTCACTTCCGGAAAGGATGAACCAAAATGTCTTGACCTTGGGAAGAGGCGACCCGGACGCCTTTGAAGATCCAAGCTGTAGCGGGTTTTTGTAAGCCTCTTGAATTTTCTAGAATTTATTTAGAATTTTATTTTAAAATTTTTTATTAATAGATATTTTCTCACTACTATTTTTGTTTGTTAAATACCCTTTTCTATTGCTTTGATTTTAGGAGCACAACACTTGTCGATTTCTCAAAACAATTTCACATGTTTAATTAAGACAAGTCTATCTTCATTTTGATATATCTTATCCCACACAACTCATTCCCAAGTGCTCTATTTGTCTATCTTCATTTTGATATATCCTGTCCCATACAACTCATTCCCAAGTGCTCTATTTTTATTGTACAACTTTCAGATCAATTATGACATTTTTACTACCTACCATAATATTGTTATTCCTTCCAATTGAATTTCGAAACCCAACATCGATCCAAGACTTTCGATCCAATACATAATTTTGACCAATTTTGCGTCTACTACACACAAGCTAATGGTGTCCCACTCAATTGAGTTTTCATGTGCTACTTATATTCAAATGGCACACAAGACCCTTTAATAGACTTTCGGAGCCTATTTCAACTCAATAAATTGTTTCGACCTAGAGCTAGTCCAACTAGCCTACTAGGGCCTATCCTAAATTGCCATAACACATAGACCCATATTTTTTAGACTTTTATCAATTAAATAGCATTCATCATTGATTGGAATCAATCTATACACCATTCAATAATCATTTTCCTATTTTGGAAACCAACTCAATATATTGAGATATATGTAGCCATATCTATTGATTGGATTAACAAACTCAACCAAACTTCCTCAAACCAATTTTTATCAAACCCTAACCTCTAAACTACCAAATTCTAGACATAGAACCCGTACACCATCCACCATCTCCCCTCTCCCTTGAAAAACCCGACCGCCCACCTATTATACCAAATCGCTGCCACCTTGCTGCCAAACGATCAAAACAGCACTTATCGAGCACTTCTAGGCCTTCCAGCACCTCCATGACGACCCTAAGAGACCCCTTTTCAATCCTATGAAGCCCCGGGAGAGTCTCATTTATTCATTTGGTCATTTGAAAGACAAATTTAAAGGTTATTTCCAACCGTAAGAAAAAATTTGAACCTAGGATGGACATCTTTGAACACGGGTTTCATATACTTTTAATGGTCTGTTTGCCGCAAAACCAATTCTAACGTGTAGCTATATGTGTCTACATTCATCTCTAATTGCCAACTCACGTGCTTTTGCACCGTTTGCCCGCTCGTTGCACAAAAATTGGTCCAAGCTGGACCAATTTTGGTGCACGATGGTTTTCGACTACTTGTGAAGCCTTTCAACCTCGAACAAATTGTTGGTAATAATCCTAACATACCCCTTCTATTATCCTATAATGCCTACAATGATCTTGCCGAGTTTTTCTTATGTTTGTGCACCCATTTTCGTCGCACAAACTATTAAACATAGAAATTCATTGACTAAAATAGCCTTTTAATTTCTAAACTTCATAGAATTGATATATAATCCATGTTGTGTATTTTTGATATAAAATTCTAACTTTTCTCATTTTATTCTGATTTACTTCCGCATATGTTTATCCTTTGTTTGGTTCCAATCAACTCGACAAGTTGGCATATTTGTGTTGCTAGTTAAGGTTTTTGATTTGATACTTCATTTTCTTTAAAATATGTAATAAATGCCCAGAATTATTTTATGAAATATTTCAAAACTAATATGATTTATTTTTATTTTATGAAACTATTATTTTATGGTGTTACGATACTACATATAGTAGGTATAGTTGTATATGTAGTACATACTAGTTAGCTAGATTATGTTGAATAAGACTCTTTATAGTAAGTATATATTTATGGTAGTTTTGTTGTCATTAAGTAGTATTAATTTTATTTTATTTATATTCTAGGAGTTCGTGATCGTTCAACTGTAGTTGGGGAAGCCGAACAGTTGCTTTACACTGTTTCTCCTATTACGGGCAAGATAACTTGCCATACTTGCACCGTTTAAATTCATAATATTTTGCTTGTGTTGTTAGTGTCACTACAAAAAAAATGACTTTTTGGGACAACATTATTTGATACACTATTTTCAAGAGTCCTAAATAATTAGTATTTGGGGTGGTTATTTATTTAATAATAAAAGGTAACATTATTTAGGACAGAAGGTAATATTATTTAGGACACATTTCTGTTTGGACCCTAATACTATTACTTATTTTAACTAAAATTTAGTTCCGTCCCAAAAGAAGTTGATTCGGTCCCAAATAGTTTGGCGGGAGAACAAAAACGCGACGGGCGAATTTTTGGGATCCGTTCCTATTCTACTAATAATTTTTTCAAGAGATCTGAACCGTTGATTGGTTTCATCTCGACCGTAAGATTTAGGTATATTATAGTGTTAACTCTCTCTCTCTCTCTCTCTCTCTCTCTCCCTCGTCGAGACCATCGTGAGGAGGAAGAAGAAGAAACCTAAGAGTAGAAGGAGGAGCCAACACCGGAGGTTGTATTCCTCTCTCTCTCTCTCTCCCTCTCTTTCCTTCACTCATTTGTGTTGTTTTTGGGGGCATCGGAGGTTGTATTCCTCGTCTTGTGCCTCATTCTGTGCAAATTTATTGATTGTGAACGAGATTAATGTGTGTAGCTGATCTGGAACGATGATCAGCTACAACCTCGTGTTGTTTTTGGGGGCATCGGAGGAATCAAAAATTGATTTGGGGTTGTATCTCTGGCATCTCTTACTTATAGTTTGGTTAGGGTTCCTTCACTTAATGCATGCAGGAACTCTAAACCTTGTGGTGTTCTTGTTGTTGTTGTTGTTGAAGATCACCCATTTGTGTTGTTTTTGGGGGCGTCGGAGGTTGTATTCCTCGTCTTGTGCCTCATTCTGTGCAAATTTATTGATTGTGAACGAGAATAATGTGTGTAGCTGATCTGGAACGATGATCAGCTACAACCTCGTGTTGTTTTTGGGGGCTTCGGAGGAATCAAAAATTGATTTGGGGCTCTATCTCTGGCATCTCTTACTTATAGTTTGGTTAAGGTTCCTTCACTTAATGCATGCAGGAACTCTAAACCTCGTGTTGTTGTTGTTGTTGTTGTTGTCGAAGAGAAAAATCAGCGGCAGAGCCGCAGAGGCAAACGGATGGGACCGGTCGCCTGGTCGCATCGCGGTCGCACCGCGCCGCGATGGGACAGACACCGAAGGGTCTTCATTTACATGTCACCTCTTGTTAGGCTCTCAGAGCCTCAGAAAAGCTGAGCGCATGAGCGGAGGGTGGGCTGGGATGCCTAAACCTACTCACTGGTATCGGCCGGGCATAAATGGGATGGGTGGGCTGGACGGGCTTCCTTTAGGTGGACTGAGCATTACAGGATAATACAAAAAAATGGGCTGGGGTTGGAGCCCACCCTAGCCCACCAGTAAATCCGCCCTTGCATGAATCAATCTTATTTTTGGCTAGAAGTTTATATTTAAGAAGTTTTGAAATAAATGTCGAAGTTTCAATTATATTCTCAATTTCATCAAAAAGGAAAGGAAATATGTTAGTTTCCATTATATTCTCAATGTCATCCGTAGTTTATATGGTTTCCGTTTAGATTTAGCTTTAGAATTTGAATTTTTTCATAGTTGGTGTTATTTTCTGTTAGCTTCTTGGTTCGGCCAAGATCTCACTGGAAATTGGGTTTTGAGGAAAGTCACGCTTGAAGACACACTTCTGTTTGGTTTGCGTGAGAAAGTCTCAAGTCAGGCTTTGTCCTGTTCTGAAATGCGAAAGTGGCTAGAAACTGCTCGTATTCATTCATTTATATATGGAGTGAGATGGCCTTGTACATGATTTTGTTCATGTACTCGCGACAGTTGTAAATAACCGTATAGGCTATTTCCTTATCAATTGTCGGATATTGGTTTTTCTAGTTTATTATGAGTATATGATATTGGTATTTCTAGTTCCAGAATCTTCAGAGTTATTGTGCTTGGGATGAGGTGCTTGGGATTGTTTATGTATAAACTCTATACTTGTGGGAGGGGTTTGCAGGTATACTATGAACATAACTGTAATAATTTATATTTCTTCTTGTGTTTATAACCTGTCCCTGTGATGGAGTATACGATAAGCAGTCATCACCTCTTTCAAGTTGTCCTCTCGCAAGTCAGACATCTTACTATTGCACTTTCACGTGTATCGGCATTGAAAACTAGTCAAGAGCTTGTGCTCTTTCCATTGCATCATACGTGTAGCCGACAGTTGATCCATCACCATGAACTAATCACAATATTCTAATAGGAGGCTGAATTATAAATTAGTTCACAGTTTTTTCGTCGAAGATTTGGTTGAATTTTATTCTTATTACTTGTGAATGGATAGGTTTGCTATCTAGTTGTATTTACTCTTGGCATGAAACAGGAACGGGGAGAGCAAGTAATAGGCCGAGTCCAGTTTTATTTCTTGTCTAATATATAGGTATATTTTGTTTTCTGAGTCTTGGTTGTGTCTTATAAGTTTTGGTAGGTTTCTTATGGATCGTAGCCCATTAGCGTGGTTACACTAGACCAACTCTGCTACTCATAAATTCAGCAGCATTGGACAAAATAGAACATACCTTGGCTAATTGATTTATAGTACTTAAATGCTTTATATATCTCATCAATTGTTCTCTTGATATATTTATTACATATTATATGTGATACAAGGATTCATATTGCGTTGCATACCAGGTGACTCATTTTTGAACTGTGATATTTACTTGTTTGTTCGAATATTCCCGATGGACCTATGTATATGAATGGTTGGACTTAGACTGTACATATCATAGATTTGACCCTAACAGTATTATTGGATAGGGAGGATAGTCACTAGACGTACGTAGGGATTGTTCTTTATATTTTTTATAATGGCAATTAGCGACTCGGATGAGCATCGCTGCCCATGCATCCCTTACTCAGAGAGCTCTCGTGCATGAACGTTGTCCTTAATTTCATTTCACATAAACTGGTTATTAGTGGTTGTAAATCTGTTACTGGGTGATTTTTTTTGCATGATATTTATTGTACTTCATTTACGACATGTATATTATCTATTTTACTACATCCCTTTGAGAACCTGATTTTTTTCCAGGTAATTGTTGAGTTATTACTCCTACATGAATTTCTCAACCAACCTTACAAAAATCTCATGACTGAACACACACAGAAAGGCACATTTAATATGGATGAGTTTGATATGTAGCTTATTGGTTCCTCCCCACAACATACTATCCTGCTGTTGTTGTCCTAAGGAGAGCAGTAAACATTAGTTGCTGCCTAAAGCAGAATGCAATACTTGTTGCTGCCTGCAAATTTTTTTTTTTGGAAAGCTAATTAGGTGTAGATTACATGTGTTTAGGATTGAGGAGGATTCGGGGTGATTTGATGTGTGAAATTTGCCACGGGGACACTCGACTGTATTTATGCAGTGAACAGTGGCTCCCCCGCTACTGGGGCCCTGTCCTCACTCAAGACACTTTGGTTTCACATCCTAGGGACTTTAGAGGCTAGCCTAGGTGACTGACATGTAGGCTTCGATCCATGGCTTATACTAGCCATGGAATGACCTGCAGGGTTTGCCCTGAGCAGTCAAACACCCCCTTCTTTTTTTGTTCTGTTGTGATTAGAGTCAGATATCAGGAATTGGGGGCTAGCAGTAGTTAGTTACTTAGTTCTTGACTATTGAGTGTACATGTGAGTGTTAGAGTGATGGTTAGTTGATAGGTTGTTGCATGTTTCTTATAGGCTATTCTTGATATTTCATGTCTGCCTGAATTTTTATGTTCAACATGAATATCGTCATTGTCACGTGCTGAACCTCTCTTATGCTCCTTTGATGGTATGCTCCTTTGGTTGTTGTGATGTTTTTTGAGAGTAAAATTGTGAAAGGCAGTAGATCTTTTTTGTTGTATATGATTTGATACATTAGGGGTAAGGTGACTTTGCTTTATATAATTTGATACATTCTCTTCCATTAATAATATTACTAGTTGTTCTATATCAAACAGTTTCTTGTGTTGGCTGAGATTGGCTGAGTGTAGGAGAAATATTGATTAATGATTTTCATTTTTTCCATATAGTTTTGGATAATTTAACTACCCTGTCTTTTTGTCCAATTGTCATACAATAAGAGCTTTAGTACATAAATCCTTTTACATTTAGTGTGCTTGTTTTTATTTGGTGCAAGGTGATAACAGTTTATAAACTTGATATGGACAAGGCTTGGATTGAATCACGTGATTGGAATTCAAAGGCATACAAGGATGGAGTTGAAGCATTTCTTAAATTTGCATATATCAATAAAAATGTTGAGACGACGCATATCTATTGCCCATGTAGTAGATGTGTAAATCGGGTTTATCACAATCGACAGACTGTCGAGATTCATATAGAGATGTATGGGTTTGAAAGGAGTTACAGGGATTGGATATATCATGGAGAGTCTTTTGGTGGTTTGGGTAATAGCAGGTATAATATGCCAGATGATATATCAGCTGATGATAATGAAGCTGAACTGAATGAATGTGCTTCTATGGCAGCAATGGTACGAGAGGGTATCGGATTAACATCCACCGCAGAAAATATGGATTGTGAGAATGAGCCCTATGATGAATACATGCCAAGATATTTCAAACTTCTAAGAGATGCAGAAAGTGATTTGTACGAGAATTGTCCTAAGGGTGTCACTGAACTATCATTTGTTGTTGAACTTTTACACCTGAAGCAACTTAATGGATGGACAAATTATTCTTTCACAATGTTGTTGGGTTTCTTAAAGAAGGTGTTTCCGTGTGCCAGGATTCCAAAATCATACTATCAAGCCAGTAAGCTAACTACTGATTTGGGCTTCACTTACGAAACATGGGATGCCTGCCCTAATAGTTGTATGTTGTTTCGAAATGAATATGAGAATCTCGACAAGTGTGAGATCTGTGGGGCTTCTAGATATAAAAGTGATATTGCTAATCAGGGTGATCAGACTCAGGTTGACCAGGTTAAAAAAGTTTCTGAAAAAAAGGTTCGATATTTTCCTTTAAAACCAAGACTACAACGATTATTTTGGTCATCACATACATCTTCGCTCATGAGATGGCATGCTGAGAAACGAATAGATGATGGTGTAATGAGGCATCCAGCAGATTCTCGTGCTTGGAAAGTGTTTGATGAGCAAAATCCATCCTTTGCTGGAGATTGCCGCAATGTTAGACTTGGGTTACTTACTGATGGATTTAATCCATTTGGTAATATGTGTGTTTCTCATAGTACTTGGCCTGTTGTGGTTGTCCCCTACAACTTACCCCCATGGTTGTGTATGAAGCAACCTAACTTAATTTTGTCTACTCTTATTGATGGACCTAAAGGTCCAGGTGATAAGATTGATGTTTATTTACAACCGTTGGTTGAGGAGTTGAAAGAGCTATGGGCTGTTGGTGTCTCCACTTATGATGCATCAACCAAACAATTATTTCAGCTACATGCGTCATTGTTGTGGACAATCAACGACTTTCCTGCGTATGCTATGTTATCTGGATGGAGCACAAAAGGTGAATTTGCTTGCCCTTGTTGTAATAGGGATCATCAAGCTACCCGTTTGACAAATGGTGGGAAGTATTGTTATTGGGGTCATCGTCGGTTCTTACCAGTGCGCCATAAGTTTCGGAAAGAGAGGGTAACTTTTAATGGCAAGCTAGAAATGAGGCCTCCGCCGTTGAAATTATCTGGAACACAAGTGTTGAAGCAATTAAATGATCTGAAGATTGAAACTGATTATAAGAAGGAGGATGTGTTCAGCAAGAGGAAAAGGGAAGAACAAGAAAAAGAGATCGCAAAAACACAGAATTTGCCAAAAACACGATTGAGTTGGAAGAAGAAGAGCATCTTTTTTGAACTACCATATTGGGAACATAATTTGATTCGCCACAATCTAGATGTTATGCATATTGAAAAAAATGTTTGCGATAATATTCTTTTTACTTTGTTAGGCACTAAAGGCAAAACAAAAGATAATTTGAAGGCTCGAAAAGACCTCAGAGATATGAAAATTCGATCAGAGTTGCATCCTCAACCACGAGGAAGAACTCAAGAGTACTTGCCTCCAGCCGAGTTCACAATGAGCAACAAAGAGAAGGACATTTTCTTAAAAGTGTTGCGAGATGTAAAAGTCCCTGACGGTTATTCATCTAATATATCACGATGCGTGCATATGGAAGAGCGGAGTATATGGGGTCTGAAGAGTCACGATAATCATATTTTGATGCAACAATTACTTCCTATAGCTATTCGAAGGGTCTTGCCAAAGCATGTTGTTAAATCCTTAATTGAATTAAGCAACTGCTTTGTGGTGTTGTGTTCAAGTGTAAATAGTATGGCAGACTTGGAAAATTTTGAAGAGCGTATGGCGCTTACCCTTTGTAGTCTTGAGAAGATTTTTCCGCCTGGATTTTTTGATATAATGGAACACTTGCCTATCCATTTAGTTGATGAATTAAACATTGCTGGGACAATATTGTATCGTTGGATGTATCCAATGGAAAGGTATTTGCACACTTTAAAACTCTATGTGCGGAACCGTGCTCATCCGGAGGCCTCTATTGCTAAATCAGTACTTTTGGAAGAATGCATGACTTTTTGTTCAAAGTATTTGGATAATAATGTGGAAACTAGAATGAAACGGCGAAGAAGAAATCATGATGGAGGGAAGAAATCTGGTCGTGCTGTAGGTAAAGAGGTGCACTTTCTACTTGACCCAGTCATGCACATGCAAGCTCATCGATATGTGCTTGCCAACACGGAGGCAGTGGCACCATTCATTGAGTAAGTTTTACAGCTTGATTAATACCTTTATTTGTATCCTCACATTTAGTTATGAAATTTATATATATTTTGACATCTCCACAGAAAACATCTTGCTGAACTTGCAGTAAACTATCCACAAGCTTCACAACAACACCTTGTTAGTCGCCTTCACAATGAACAATTTGGCACTTGGTTTAAGGAACATGTAAGTATATATATCCTTTTTGGGTACTTTGAATAAACTAACAAATTATAAAAATGGTCCTTTTATATCATTATTGAACTTCTGATTTAATGTTTTTGAAATGTAGGTGAAGGGTTTACAAGGCGATGTACAAATATCAGAGGAGATAAGAAGCTTAGCTTCGGGTCCTCTTAAGGATGCACTGAGATTTAATTCTTACATTATTAACGGTTTTAGATTTCGAACAAAGAAAGTTGATGTTCGTAGAAAAACTCAAAACAGTGGAGTCCTCCTCAAAGCTGAACAAATGAGTTATTCTAGTCGAAAAGATAGAAATCCTCTTCCAGGAGATGTTACATTCTATGGACAGCTTACAGACATCATTGAAATTAAATATTTAAATGGCATGAAGTTTGTGTTATTTAAGTGCAATTGGGTTAACCCACGAGTGGGCCGAAAATTGGATGAGTTTAACTTTACTCTAGTAAACTTCAATCATTTGTTATACAAAGAGAACAGAGTGACTGATGAACCTTATATCTTAGCATCCCAAGCAGAACAAGTTTGGTACATTCAAGACCCTCTAGACCCCGATTGGCATGTTGTTGTTCAAATGTCACCACGAGACACATTTGACAAGTACTCAACAACTTTAGAAGATTCAGAAGTTTATAGAGTGGAACCTTATAGCATGCAACATTTGGATGAAGCTCATAATGGATCTTGGGTTAGGCAAGGAGTGGAGGGCTTGGTTGTTGACGCAACTAATTGTGATGGTGATGATAACCAAGACGAGATTGATGATGAGCAGCAATGATGAGCAGCAATGATGTGAACTGTTTCAATTCTGCAAAATACAAACTTGTACTCATTGCTAGTTAATTTGAAACTATTGTTGTGTTCTAATTATTTGCTATGAACTGATGTTCATCCTATAACTCTGATACTTCAAACTATTGCTAGTTAATTTGATAGCTATAAATACAGTATATAGAATTCCAGACTTTTGGTTAAGTTTTGTTTGATGTGCCATCCTCATATATAGAATACATCTATTTTTGCATACACTTTTCATGCTAGTAGTGTATCTACATGCTGTTGACACCTAGGTATAACCTAACAATAGAACTAGCCAATACAAGTACAACTTTATACCATATGATTATGCACCTAGTTCCTAGCCTAATAATACCAACTTTACTTATTTGGGTGATTTTATCTCATTTATTTTCAGGTCGTAGATGGAAAAAATGTCAGCTGTTAAGAAACGGTTTATCAAGCCTGGGACCGTATCAGAATATGAGAAGAAAAGAATGGACAATATTGCTAGAAATAAAATGAAAATGGATGCTTTGAAATTGCAAGAAGCTTCAAATCTTGTGATGAATCCCAAGAAGAATATTCCTACAAGTTCAAGAGTGCTCGACAATGATGATTTTCTTAGCGGGGAAGGTAGCAACATTAATGATGAACCTCCTGTCCAGAGAGTGAAAAAGGTAATAATTTTTTTTTTAATTTAATAATCTGTTGGAACATCGGTCATCATCTATTATTTTTATTCTCTTCCAGGTTACAACTGGTCCTACTCGTAAGTCGTTTTATGTTGCCCATGAGTTGGATGATGGTAACACTATGAATGAAGAATCTATTGGTGCTAAGAAGAAGAAGGTAAATAATTTGATCATGAATTAAATATTTTATTCACTAACTTGTTAGAGTAATGCTATTACCATACAGGAATTGATCTTGCACTATTACAGAACATGTTTTTATACATGATTGCTTGGGAACATAAGTAATTGCCTTATTGAAATGTGATACTGTCAAGGAAAAGACAAGTTACATTGATACTGATTATTTTGGTCATTACAACCTGATAGATCTGTTTATATTCTCTTTATTACTATATGTGTTATGCATTTCCAGATTGTATACAGTGGTCCTACGCGGAAATCAGCTCGCATTCTCCAGAATATGGAGGATGTTGTAGCAAAGGGGAAGAGGACATTGGATCCTCAGTTAGAACCTTCTTTTATGGAGGATATCTTGGGCAGCCCTGGATCAGCATCTCAGTGCTTTGAGGAGAGCGAAGACGAGCCGGTAGATAATATACTGGAGGGTAAGTATTCGCCAACTCTTGTCCTCAATGCAAACGTTCAATTTTTAAATTAAACTCCTGTTGGCCTCAATGCATCAGCTGGCCTCAATGCAAACGTTCCATCTTGATGATTTTTTGTGGTTCTACATGATGTTTCCTCTAATGGGCATCTCTTATTTTCCTACTTTGTTGAATATGCATCCCTGGAAGTTAGATTTTTTTTTAACACTGTTCTGATGTATGATCTTCTGGTCTTGTCTGAAGTTTCAAGTTTCTCTCTCTCTCTTTTTTAACACTGTTCTGATGTACGATTCTCTCTCTTTTTTTTTGGGTTTCAATCACATCAAAGTTTTCATTTTGAAGATGGTTTATGGTTCTCTGGGATGTTTTCTTTTGTGGGCATCTCTTATTTTCCTATTTGATCGAGTGTGTGCAAAAAGGTTGAATTTTGATACGATTTTCTATTAGTTCATTTGTTGGTACTTCTTCTGGACTAATGAGTGATTACCTACTAGTATTATATACACGATTTTGAAGAGTCTTTCCCTCATGTTTCTTATTAGGTACTACGGGGAGTGGTGCTTCCGCTAGGCAAGGTAGAGGACCTGCCAAGCCATGGAAAGACTGGGATAGCGGAGTAAGAAAAATTATAGAGTGGGATGAAGATTGTCAACCGGTTGGAGAAAATGCACATTGTTTGATGACTCATCTTGGTAACCTTGCAAGAAATGGCGAACTGTTCCCATTGACAATGCTATCTTGGCGCAAGGCCGATAAGGATACTCTAGAAATGATCTGGTTATCGGTGAAGGTAACTCCTTCTCTTTGTCTCTTGGCGCAGGGCCGATATTTAATCTAGAATTATTTAACTTCTTGGTACTGCATTTTTGGTGGCATAAACCGACATTCAAACATTTTATTCACAGTTCACATTGATCTTCAATAAGGCTTACTAAATACTAATTCTGCAATAAGAAGCATATGCATGCCTGCAGCAATGAAACATCTTCAAATCAAATGGAAACATATAAAAAATGCAAAAACACATTCCTGATACATTTGCCTAAGGTGCTGATCTATTGCATTTGTATGGATGTGCACTGATTTGGAGCACTAGGAAGCTTATACTGAAATCAATTTTGAGGTACCGAACTGTTTTTGGGTCACTATTAACTGTTTTTTTTCTTAGGATAACACAAATGCTCCGGATGGCTTTAAAGATATTTGTTTTAGAAAGATGGGAGTTGCTTGGAGAGCCTTCAAGCACCGCGTGAAGAAGGACTTCTATCAAAAATTCGAGAACAATGCAGAACGTTTACAAACAGTGCCACCCCGGGTGGAGCCCACTCAATGGCCAACGCTAGTGGCATATTGGAGTTTGGATGAGACAAAGGTATGACTCAACCAGCAAATAGCTTGATCGATATTTATACTAGTAGTGAACAGCTAATTTCAGTTCAATTATAATATTCATTAATTTTTAGAAAGTTTCGGAGACAAACAAAGGTAATCGAGGAAAACTTTGTGCCCTCCCTAGAACAGGAAGAAGATCATTTCCAGAGATAAAGAGAAAGGTTTGTATTGTGTTTTTTTTTAATAAAGAGAATGTCTTTCTAGTTGATAGTGTTTAATGTTTTACTTTTATGTTTGGAACATGTACAAACACTTCAGAGGAGGTTGGAAAACAAGCCTGTCGACCTTGTCAACATGTGGAGAGCTACTCGAGGCAAAGCTGGCAGTTATAACGAAGAAGACGGAGCGGCTGGTACAGAGGTATTATAATATATGTCAGAATTTTATTGCTCAAAATAGAACAGCCAAACTATCATCACGAGGTCCTCAAATTCAAATTTTAGGACCATACTCGTATATTATCAAGCATCTGCATACAATCGTCAGAATTTAATTATGTACAAAATATTGATTTCTGCATATTTTATATATTTTCATACCACAAAAAAATATAGGAACAGATCACGGAGAATTGATTAATTAAGAAGCAAATATAAGTCTCCAGAAATGTACTATTGTATCCACAAAGTCTCACACATCACATAATCCATCAGATCTGCTCGTTTCGAAGCCATCAAAGACCTCTCCACGAGAAAATCCGAACAATTTTTTGTTACGGTATTATAAAATATTATAACCAGCGGGTATTATATTATATATGTCATACTAATCTCCTTGCATGTTATAGAAAATGTTAGAAAGGCGGATTGAAGAGCTGCCCGTGGAAGAACGAGACAACGAGGAGCAATTGAATAAGGTTTACACGGAAGTGGTTGGACAAGATGGCCACGGACGAGTTTTAGGCCGAGGAGTGGGTACAAGACAAAGTGGTCAATCTTCAACATCTCAGATAGAACTTGAAAAAACAAAGAATGCTGAAATTGAACAACTGCGAAAAGATGCGGAGAAACTACGAGAAGAGACTGAGGCGTTAAGGAGAGAGCGTGACGAGCAAGAGGCTCGACATACAAAAGAGGTTGAGACAATGAAAAATGATCTTAAAGCTGAGCGTCTTGCGCAAGAGGCTCGACATAAGGAAGAGCTCGAGAGGATGAAGAGTGAGCTTAGCAGTGAGCTCAAAGCTATGGTCGCGGGTGCTTTCCGCCTTCCTGATATATTCAAGTAAGTTTAAAAAGTCGTAGGTTTGTCAATGCTGCTGGCATTTAAATTGGTTTCCTTTCCTTCTTCTACTTAATCTGAGATTTAGGGAGGATAATGAATTGGTTTCCCTTCTTTCCTTCCTAACTGAGATTGATTCCAGTTTTGCGTAGCCTGAAAATAGGCCATGTATTTCCTGCCTTCATGATTACATTAACTGCCCTTTAAAGTGTTCTACTGATTTTTCCCTTTCTTGTTGAATGTACCCTTCACTGTTTGAGCATTCCTGCACACATATTTACACAGAGCATGCACACACTCACTGTTAATAACTTACACTGGTTTTCCAGATTTGTTCACTGTCACACACTTCTCCTTATTCACTATCACATTTTTCCTGCACACAAATTGCACATTGGTTCACCTTCTTCACTGTTTTATGCTTCCTGAAATTGCTACCTGCTACACACACACACACTAGCACCCTCTTTCCCATTCTCTAATTTCTAAGTCTTTACACAGTAGGTTTGTAAATTACTTTTCCATGAATCTGAGGTCCTATTTAACTTATAACTAACCATATTTCTGGCATTTATTTGTTTCCAGGTAGCCAATGCTGCTGGCAATCTGGATTGTTTTGTCAATGGATGTGTTTTGGACTTGTGTAAAAAGTATAGGTTTTATTTTGTTTCCAGGGCAGCCATGGATGTGTGGTTTTATTTTGTTGACAGTCATAGATTGGTTTGTCAATGGATGTGTGGTCTTTTTTTGTTTCCAGGGCAGCCATGGATTGGTTAAGTGAATGCTTGCTAATGTAAAACTTGATGGGAACACAGTGATGTAAGACTTGGATTTTATTTTGTGAACAATGGGTTTTATTTTGTTTCCAGATTTTATTTGGTGAACAATGGGAACACAGTGATGTAAGACTTCGACTTTATTTTGTTTCCAGATTTTGGGAACACAGTGATGTAAGACTTGGATTACATTTAAATATGTTTTATAGAAATTGTTTTGGTAATGTTGCGGCTACGTTTTGTATGAATTTTTAGAGTGAACAATGGGAACATTCTAAGTGATGTAAGACTTGGATTTCATTTTGTGAACAATGGGAACACTCTAAGTTCTGTATGAATTTTGTGAACAATGGGATTTCATTTTGTGAACAATGGGAACACTCTAAGTTCTGTTTGAATTTTTGTTGTATATAAAATTCAATTATAGAATTTTAGAGTGTATAAAATTATTCGCACGATTACAGTACTTTTTAAAATTCCGTCGCTTATTTATTAGGACGAAATATATCTATTACAAAAACTTGTTTTTTGGGACAAATTAATAAACCGTCACACAAAAGCATAAATTTGAAAACTTTTGAGACGTCTTGCCTAACCGTCCTTTAAGAGTAATTAGGACGGCAATATCCGTCCCTAATGTTTTTGCCACGCCACCCTAATGGGACCGGCCATTGCCGTCCCAAAGGCCGTCCCAAATAGTTGTTGGGACGGTAATTGCAGTTTTTAAGACGGTTTTTTGTTGTCCCAAAAGGCCACTTTTTTTGTAGTGTGTTATACTCTAGTAGTGTGTGTCCAACTATGACTTGGGTGCCATCGCTGGTGGTGTCAATGTGTGTGTGCATGTGTATGGCTTAGTGGGTAGAAGACGTTCCTGATAGTTGTGAAGTTATTCTCAATAACTTCTATGTTTTGTCACGTATCATACATGGCATTGTGAGTGAAATTCATTGTGTGGGCATGAGCTTACAAACTCGACTGATCATCGGTGCGAGAAGTTTGTGTGTCGGTATATATATAGAGTAGAGTGAGTCTAGTTAGTGACTTATATTGAGTTTTGGATTGTCCGAGTCATAGATACGACTTCTGCGATACATGAGTAGGGATGACTATTAGTAGGTGTATAAGAAGCCACATATTAGCCTCAGTGGTTGTCCGGTTATGGGTTACTAGTTTTTCGGTTATGGGTGTAATGTTAGAGGATATATCTGGTAGCGACCACTGACCGCGCGTCAGGAAACGGTCAAGAGTTATGCTAGAATACACATAAGCCTCTAGCAGATACTATGATTTATTCCTTTACCTACTGGTATGTACCAAAGTCGTCTTCGACATGCATACTATCTAGTTTGTGAGTCCTATTATTTATTCAGTTCATTATGGCTTGTTTCTTTGTATCTTGTTACGTCCTTCTAAGGACCTGGTGATTTTTCTAAGTTGTGGCTGAGCGCTTATAAAAAAGATATATATGAGCTATGATTGTGTCTACAAGTGATGATGGGTATTATCGGATATTTATTTGATTCATTTACGGCTTGTTTCTTTATATCTTGTTACGTCCCTCTAGTATCTTTCTATTACTCGTTGTTATATCTTAGTTTTGCAAACTTATTTCATTCTCGAGTTTGCTCGAACATGTATAGTACGGCCGACTATATTACATATTGTTTATTATTGCTTTATTTAAATGTTGATTGAGATATAGTTTAGTTAACATATGTTTAGTATACTTTTACACTATAATACATCTGGAGTAAGTCCATTAAAATGTGTACTTATTCTATTGTATTAGCTGGCATAATTCTCGTTCTAAGTTCCTTTGTATCTTGAACTGGGGCATGACAGTTTCTCATGTAAAGAACAAGCTCCTATCATGTGTTATGTAAACATGTAACAGATTTTCCTTTAATAAGGGTGTTTTCAGTCAATCTTTTCTTAGATGTGGGTAATTTTACCAGAGGTCTTATGGACATAGTAAAATATACAATGAAGGTCTAATTGGCATAGAGTGTTTACACCTTACTAAGGCTACTGTACATATTTAAGAACAGAGGAAGAAAACTTTCTGTAACGCCCCAGTCCCAAAATACGTAGGACTAGGAACATAGACATGCCAGCTGTATACATACAAAGTACACTCTAATATATGGAAACCTCGTATGAATACATAAGCTGTAAAATGCAGTATAACCATAACTAATCTCATCCACACAAAATAAATGAATAAAAGATATCATATATTGATAATGAATTGTCTTGATACAATATGTTGGGCGGAGACAAATCCACTACCAACAAGTAAAGAAAATAAATACATAAGAAAAGAAGTGAATTTTGCGAGCGAAGCGAAGAGATCAAGTGCAATCATCCTCGAAGAAATGGCAATAATCACGGCTAGAGCTAGAACACCTGCGAAACACAAGAGCACACACCTTGAGAGATAACCAGGTCCTCAGAGGGACGTAACAAGACACATAATATCATGCCAGATAAACTGAATAAATATTACTCAAATAAATAAGTTAATTGAATTATAACATGGTCCAATACACACCTATTGAACTAGCTTACCACCCCCCCAACCAAACAAGGACATGAGATGGTAAACTAATTCACGGTGACGTATCTTTCCATGCTATGAATCCAATATGGTATCCGGACCCCAACAAGGTTCAATACCTTCTCATCGAAGTAGTAAGCCACACCTACAACCAAATAAGGACAAGATGTGATGAACTAATCCGCGATAAGTTATTGTTCCAAGCCACGGTCAGATATAAGTACCCAAACCAAAAGTACTCGTACCTAACGGATAAGGTAGCCTAACCGTTCTAAGTGAAATATAGTTAAGAACAATCCTTCCTGCGCATGGACCCTGGCTAAATAGGATCGGCATGGTCCCCCCTTGGGGCACCAGAGGCCCAATCAGTAAGAGCATAACGTTCCGCAGAACGTCAGTGGCCGTCAGTAATCATGGGTCATCATCCCCGTATCTCCAACGGAGCATCCGGGTCACAAGAAAAAGTGCATCGAAGCCCATATGCTAAGGAATTGTCCTCCCCGCCCAATGTCTACTATGTTGTATCCACAACAGAAAATCTCTATAACCGCTAAGTCAAACTAGCATGCAACCTCTATTAGCGGTTATTCCTATCGCATGGCTTATACGCACCGGTGGCCAGCCAGTCACGCATGTCCGTGTTCTATATGCGACATACAACTTCGTGTTACAACGTGTCAAGGCCAATGAATGCAACACACACAGGTGGTCCCTTAAATCTAGGTTTAATGTGTAAGAAAACTAATACATAGCAGGAAATACAAATGAACAGTAAGTTCTAACAGGTTATGCCATGTATCACAGTTTATTTTGCATAAAGAAAATAAATAATGCATAAAATATGAGCTAAAATAAATAAACAGTAAATGGCAAGGTGTCTTGCCTGGTAGGACGCCTGGTGTACTGTAATGATTAGTGTGGCACGAACTGTAACTTCGGTGTAACAACTATGCAAGGTGACCTCTGATGGTGGCACGGACAGTTCCATCGGGTCCAGGACGGTCAATTTAGTTAGGGTCAATAGGCGGAAGGAAAGAATTGGCAAGAGATAGAAAGATTGGGCTTAGTCTTGGACATGAGATTGATCGATAGAATTTGGATAAATAATATATAATTTTAGGAAATTATTTATAATAAATGAGAACTTATATTTTTACAAGTAAAAAAATAGTGTTTAGATAAATACTAAAATATAAAAGAAACTGTGTTCACAGAAAACTCTTAAGTTTGTAGAAATACAACTTAGGTAGAAAACTATATTTTCCAAAAATATTCTAAGAGAAAAAAATAATTATAAAAAATTATTAAATGCTAAAATCCGTATTTGTAAAACTATAGTTTTGTCAAAGAGTTTACTTTAAGTAAATAGAAATTTACAACAATATATCTTAGCCTATAATATTGTTGTTACCATTAATAAAAATAGTTTTTATGAAATTATCTATTTTGGCTAGTAAAGCAACTAAGATAATAATTGGTACTAATAGTGCGATAACAAAGATATAGTAATAATATTTTAAATTATTTATCAAATATTACATACAGTATAACAAAGATCTTGGTAAAAATAATCCAATTAGGAAAAAAACAACAACATTAATAATAATAATAATAATAATAACAATAATAATAAACATAACAATAATAATAGTAATAAAAATAATGATTTAATAAAAGGAAACAACAAACAAAACCATCAAATAATAAATAAATAAAATAATAACTAAAATAGATATCCTAGTCTAACTACTGTTCTCATTTAGAGGGGAGAGAGTGGAAAGGAGATCGGGGACGAGATTGGCGGAGCTGCCGGCCGAGAGTGGCGGTGGCGGTCGCGGTGAAGTGGAGGCGGCTCGCGCGGGCGGTGGAGAGGCTGAGAGGGAGAGAGGAAAGTGAGAGAGTCGGTGGGAGGAGAGGCGGATTCGGTGTTCGGGGTTTCGGCGGGCCGCACGGGGAGGGCGGATGAGAGAAGCAGTGAGGGTTAGTCGGAGGCGGAGGCGAGAAGCGGTGAGGGTTAGTCAGAGGCGGAGGCGAGAAGCGGAGGTCGGCAGGCTCGGGAGAGGGTCCGGCGAGGCAAGGAAGAGGGAAAAACGGTGGAGGGAAATGGGAGATGGACGCGCGGCCGGGCTCATCGGCGGGGTGGCGCCGGAGGGAGGAGGAGCTCGCGCGAGCGGCGGGCGCGCGAACTCGACAAGGAGGTACGGAGGCTGACAGAGATGGAGGCGAGGCTGGTTACGGCGGCTAGGAGCGGCGATCGCTGGGTCTGGGCTGACGCCGGCGGCGAGAGGATTGCTAAGGCGGAGGAACGGAATCGGAGGGCGGCTACTCCGACGGAGGAGGTAGGTACGGCGGTGTTGGTATTGGTTTATGCTTTTTTTTCTTTTTTTTTTGGCTGTGGGTTTTCCTTTGGTCGCCGGCGTTGGCGCCGGTGACGGTGGTGGTGGTCGACTGAACTTTGTGGGTTTTTGGGTTGGGGTGATGGGAGGATACTGCGGCGCTGGTCGAGGTGGTGTTGATGGGTGGCGGTGGTGATGGTAGGGTTGGTCGTGGTAGCCAGGTTTGGTTGGTCTTGGTGGCAGTGGGCTGGGTTAAGCCACGACGGTTTCAGATGGGTTCAGATGGCAGTGATGATGTTAAAGTCGGCAAAAATATTGATGGTGGTGGGAACAATCGGGGTCGGAAAGTCGGGCAAGGAGGAGGAGATGGTGGGGAGGGTTCGGGCGATGGTGATGAACCGGAGAGGGTACGGGCTGTGATGGGCCGAGGAGGGGACGGCGATGGTGGTGCAGACGCTGAGTCGAGGTCAAGGCAACAGGCCGAGGAAGACAGGGAGTTTAGGTTAGGTAGTTAGGAATTACGTGTCCTGCGTGACACATGATTGGGTGGACGTGTCCGGGGTTGTCGGACACGGGAAAGAGAAATTGTAAATGTAATAGAGAACAATGGAAATGAATATGGACACCTACACGGTGCACGCATGAGAGATGGCGCTTAGCTATGGAGTTTGAGAAATTTGTGAATTGTAACAATTTATGGATGAGTACCTGCCTATTTATAGGATGTGGAAATTTCCAATTGGATAAGGATTAGGAGTAATTAAACCCAATTTAGATAATTAGATCTATAATTTAATTTAATTCAATAAATCCAAATCCAAATCAAATCCAATTTTAATCTAATTAAATTTTATCTTTTATTTTAAAATCAATTAAGATAAATAAAATTCCAAATATAGATATTAATTTACTATTTAAAACAAATCCATAAATCAAATCAAGATTTAAATTGCTACAATAATTTCAAAATATGTTTTCTAAAAATACTATAATAAAAATTTCAAAAATACATTATTATTTAAAAATAAACATAATAAAATATTTATAAATTATATATGTAAGCACAAATAATGCATACATGATTATGCTTTTCCTAGTATACCATAAAATATTATTTATGATTAATAACGGCTAAAAACAAAAGGTTTTTTATAGCAAGAATAATAATTATATATAATATTTTGAAAGTGTATAATAAAATATAAAGAAATATTTTTCTAAAATATGTACGCTCTCACATATTCGCACTCGACGAGCAAGAAAAATAATTTCGTGCGCGACGTACAATACGACTACGCGACGTACAATACAAAATTTTAAATCAGTACCAAATTTAATAAAAAAATAGTAGAAATTTACGGGTTTTACACTTTCTATCTATAAATTATCTTTCTTGAGAAAAATAGCACGGCTATAAGGTTGCATGCCAATACATTCTATTTTTATTAAAACAAAAAACCTGAAAAGGGCTTAATAGGTTGGAATGGATACACCGTGTATTCCTTTATTAGAGGAAGATGTTATTTCATCATGGTCTGGACTTCTTACTCTTCTGTTTTGTAACCGGAGGGGTCGTCGGTTGTGTCATGTCATGGACGAGATCGGGGTTGTCCCGACCCGCACCGGCTTATCGAATATGATTTCATGGCCAAGCCCAGCCTACACCGCAGCATCAGCGGTAGTATGCTGTCTATGATAATAATGGTCCATAACAAGCACACTGTTCACATATATCATCTACAACTAAGTCATAACAAGAGATTAAAATTAAAGTCTCAATAAATAATTTAAAGAAAGATCTACTACAACTCAAACTAGTCTCGGGAACAAACCCACTAAAATAAATATAAAACAACTAGAACAAAAGTCCTCTAAGCTCACTAGCTAAGAATAACACGAAAGATCATAAGGACGAAATATGCTACTCCGCATCAGTAGAAGCAACCGACAAATTGGTAACGTCAGTGTCACCAAGATACGCACCATAAACTTCGGGGCAAACCATGTCGTCTAAAGCTGAAAAATAGTTATCCATTCATGATTTGAGCAAGACCACCAAAAACTATATTACATAACATAATATACAAGTATGAAGAATAACGGTAAGGAAAAGAAGAATATTACATGATACAAAAGGGACCACTATATCTTAGAAACAGTTTGAGAGTACAACTATGACATGAAATAGTTGAAGGTATAATTAAGACACGAAAACAATATTAGAGAACGACTAATGTAAGACAAACTAGAAGACAATATGTCAATACTAATCAAGTCATGGGTACTGTGTGTTTTAGAATACAAGTCTTCCGCTTGTGGATGGCTTAGGACATTCGGCAGTCGGTACGTTAGATGCAATGACTGCTATCAACATTGACATTGGAAAAAATTGTACATTGCGTAGACCATATGCATACTAGCTATATTTCCCTTCCGACACTCTCACATTTAAACATGACTACTTTAACATTAACATTAAACTTAAAAATTGAATATTGAAGTTAGAACATTGAACGAAAAACATTAAGTGATCATGTATGGTCATGGTAACAAGTATAACTCTCGTGCACAGTAATAGACACGATAAGACTAACAGTTTAAGGAAAAGAATAATATTCAGCATAAAATAAAGGCAACATAGGTCATAGTGATACTTGCCTTGCTCTGCTAGATGATGAAATCACAACTTAAGACGTCATAGACCGATCTACCCCGTCACAAAAATAATCATAAGTTAGATTATAAAAATCCTACTCTAAAAACTTTACGAAGTGGCTAATGGTTTAACATAACTAATTCTATTTAATTCTAGCATAAATTATCTAAAAACCTAATTTCATCTAACATAATTATGAAATAAAGATTAAACGCAAGTTTTTGGCCCAAGAAAGTCATAGTTTCCAATTCGGGACCCGTGGCATGCATATCGAGACTTATCGATAACTAAGTAGTCAAATCATACACACTCTATGATTTGGATGTGCACCCTAGTAGATTTCAATGCCAGGAGTGCACTGCAATCGACAGTGCCACAAAATCACGCTTTGGTCAAAAGATATCGCTATTATGGCTAACCGTGACCAAATCGATGATTTGTCGACAAAACTAAGTTCTACGAATTAATTAAAATAGTAGATGAAATTATCAATTTCTAGTAAAAATATATGTAGTAGATATTTGTGTCATCTTTCTGAAACTTCAAACGGTTCCTGATTCTGATTTCTGGTTCTCCCGGAATCTCGAAAATACCGAAACGTGTCAAATTTTGGACAACTAGCACTCCACGAATTTTCTAAAACTTTAGGCCCAGAATTTATGAAAATAAATTAGATATTAAAAACTATACCTCGATATGCTTCCAATAAAAAAACGGTGCGCAAAAATGATGTCTGGATTCCGCCAATCGTCTCGTGCAAGATCAAACCACAAAGGAGGCTAGAATAATAAACTAGGATTTCGAATATATATATATATATATATATATATATATATATATATAAATGTATATATATATATATATATATATATATATATATATATATATATATATATATATATATATATATATATATATATATATATAAATGTATATATATATATATATATACATTTATATATATATATATATATATATATGAGTGGCGGTGGGACGAGCAGTTGGGTGTAGACAGGTGGGCCAGTGGGTGGTTGACTGGGCTGCTGACTGTATAATTGATTATTTTAATTACAGAAAATTATTAAAAAATTATTTTAACTCCAAATAAATTCAAATAAATCATAAAATATCTAAACAATTCCAAAAAATTCTAGAAACTACTTCTAGGTGTCTAGAGCCTAAATAAAAAGTTTGGCCTCTAAATATCATCGTGTGACCCCACAGTAAATCCCAAAACCTATGGAAAATTAAATTCTATAGGTTTTAATTATTCAAAAATTACCAAAAATCCCCAAAAAAATTACAGAAAAATATTAGAAAATTATTGTAAATATTTATAACTATCTAGAACTTAAATAAAAAATATTTGATCAAAAATACACCCGTGTGACCCCTACAAAAATTCCTGAAAGCTTATAAAAATAATAGTTCTATAGATTAAAATTATCTAAAAAATACCAAAAATTCTAGAAAATTTTAAAATAATAAAATAACCTATTTGGGGCTATTTAGGGACCATATAGACCATATATAACCTAATATTAGCATATCTTACAGATAGACCTAGGTATATAACATTGCGATATCGAAATCAAATTTCCACAGAGTAAAATCCCTAGTGTTATCTAATCAAAATAGAAGTTTTTTTAGCGGTTGTTACAACCAAACTCCCTCAAAAATATTTTTGTCCTCAAAAATCAACTTCACAATAATATAATTGTAACACCCAATTTTCCAAATGAGGATAATTTTGAAATTTTGTAATTATAATTATTATTTATTATTATTTATTATTATTTATATCACATTATAAATTTTGGTGATTTTTAATCAATTTAAAATTGTTTTAAGTCATGACTTGTGATTTTGATGTGCTGTTAATAAAACCCTAGAGACTGTCTGACCTAGAGCCTAACCATGTTAGTGGGATAATTATTTATCATTTTTAGTCTAGGGGTACTTTGGTCATTTTGACTTATTGGAATTATTTTGATTATTAAATTGGTGATTGCTATCCTTAACTTTGACTAGTTGAGACTTTGGAGACTAACCTAGGTGTTGACCCTAGCTATGGTGACTAGGTTAGCATGGTGAGACCCTAGTCTAACATAAGTCAACCTAAGTTAGTCATTTAAAAATCAAGATTCAAATAGGAGGGTTAGTGATTTGGTTCATAGGCTTGAGACTTAGAAATTAATTCCATGACTAGTGCAACTAGGCCCATAGCCCATTAGACTAAACCCTAACCCTAATTTCAGCATGTGACCAGCCACTAGGGCTCCCCTCCCTATAAATAATCTTCTCATTTAGTTCTTGCCTCTTTTGTATTGAATGAACACTTAAAGAAAAGAAAGGTATGGCCATTCTTCTCCAATCCATAGATTCTTTATTTTAATTCCTTTTTTACTCTAGTTTCTTGCATTAGAGCCTAATACTCTCATATTTTCTGTTTGTGGAGAGTAATTCCAGCTTTGGATCAATTTGGAGCATTTCGTTAACAAGGAGGAACCCCCCCATTTGAAACTTTTTTTTGCTATTTGCACCTATCGGTAAAACTCCTCAAATTGTGCTAATATTCTATTTTTTTTGCATTTTAGGCTAGATCTAGGTGTCCCCTAACTGTCTCTAAAGTTTGGGTAGAAATCGTGTCCATTTGGTGTCCGTGTCGGATACGTGTCATAGTGTGTAGGTAAGTGTTTGATAGAATGCTACTTAGGATTTTATTTTTGATTTTTGTAAAACTAATTGCATGAATCCCTAGATATATATGTGTACTTTATCTTTTTTGAAGACTAATGTGATTTTTGTATCGAAAATGGGTACGGACACACTGCATGACATGCGTGTGCCCTGTCCTGCTATCTGTGTCCTATTTCTTTCTGGATACAGCATTTCAACATGCAAAACTTGGTGTGGATGTTGGGGCAGTGACTGAAAAGTCACTCCCCAAGTTTTACGATACCTTGTTTCATGTCGGACATAAAAACGAGGCCGCACTGGTCATACACAGAGAATATACGCGCGCAGAAACGCGTCTGATACGTGTCTCGTATACGCGACACGATACACGTGGACATAGGACAGACACCTAGACACGTTCTTCTAGTCCTGGCGAACCTAAGAACACGTGTACATGGCTTGCCGTGTCACATGTCGTGTGCACAAGGCTGTGTCCTTACTGCACGAGGCTGCCTACTGCACATTGCTGATACACAGTGTTCACGAATGTTTTGACACGTCGTGTCCACTCATTTGGACACGACCTGCGAGTACCTTACACATATATGACACTACCTTGGCCTTTTATTTGATGTATTATGTAATTCGAATAACAATTTTGGGTTCCAACCTAGGTAGTTTGATACCAATTTACTGATTCGAATATTTTAAGATTAAAATGTTTCTTAAACTGATTTCTAATTGATTAAATTGCTATGTTATTTCATCCATATTTGTCTGAGAATTAGTCACATGATAGGTTTCATGTTAACAAAGGGTTTGGGTTCAAATTGATTTTGGGATTGTTAAATTTAATTGTCAATTTGTGGACTATTTGTGTACTTCTGTTGTATGCTCTATAACCTGAAACCTGGGAATCATGACACTGATTTTGCCACACATCACTGTTATTTTTGTACACACATGACACTGATTTTGTGCACACCTAAACTGAAATCTGAGAACTTGCACTGTTTAACTGAATTATTATACACACCCATCTATAAATCCTGAAAACTGTGAATTAAAACTGAGTTCATTTAGCACACCCACACACAACCTACAACCTGGGACCTCCTAGTCTATGTTATTCACACACACATCTACACACACCCTTACACACACTACACAAATCTGAATATAGACACACACATATCACATATACACACGCATGTGTAAATCTGAAATGAGAATGACTGAGAATGACATGTTCACACATTATTACATACTATGCAAACCTGAGAACTTATCACTCACTCACTCATATACACACACATATATTGACACTCACTCACAACACTACTATCTGTCACTCCCTCACCATGTTACACACACTCGACCACCCCTTCCAATTCCTGTGATGTTGATATGGTATTCAGGTTTCACATATGTAGGTTTAAGTTTAGTTTGTATGTGTCTGTGTGTGAGTGTGTCATGGTATTTGAAGAGATGAGGTGAGGAGTAGGTTAGAGAGCCATTGACAGTAAAGAAGTGGTGAGGAATAGGTGATTGAATGGATTAATTCAGTTTATAGGTTATTAGAGAGTGGGATGTATGTATCAAGTACTTGGTTAAGTGAGGTTTGAGTTCAGTTAAGTAACAAAACAGTAGCAGCAACATGTGCTGCACTCTGCAGGACAGCAAACAGAGATGCAGTAGCAAGGATTTCATTTCCCCCGCTGTTGAGTTTGATAGGTCTGTGATGGCCATGGTGGGTGTGTGTTAGGTGGATAGATATTTCTATATCAGGTAAGGAGAAAGAGTTTTAGGGGTTTACATAGGAAATGCTAGATGTTGGGATCTTTGCCGATTGTCCTCTCTCTTTGGTTCAGTTATCTACAAGTGATGCATTTGTATGCATATATGTTGATCATGTAATGTGTGGCAAATGCATACATTATATGAGGATGAGGTAGTGAGGGTTAATATTGATATTGGGTATACATGTGGGTATATGGTATATGGTCTGAGTAAAGGATATTGAGTTATGATATGTATTGTATTCATAGGCTATAGGACATAAGTTAGAGTAGAGGTGGTAGTGTAATACATTATATTTATGTGTAATGCTCTATATAGGTATATATGTAATATACCCTGAATGTGTGATATTGTATAGGTAGAGTTTGATTAGATAGTTAACCATTGACTGAGTTAACCTATAGCTAACCCTAAATAGACCATTGACCTAGTTGACTATAGTCCAAGTTAGACTTAGTTGACCAAATGTTGACTAGTATAATTGACCAAGGTTGACCAAAGTTTGACTTTGACCTAGATTGGCCTAGAAATTATATAGTTTGTATTGTAGCTTTATTTTTCTTGTTTTGAACACGTCATAATCCATATTGCTTTATTTAGGACATTGTGACTCTGGTACAGACATCTGATATTACACTACTCTTTTCAGAGTATCAGACGAGTACATTCTCTGATAGTTCTCTCATATACTTGTCAATTATTGTACTTCAATTCTAGTTAGTTCTATTTTATTCTTGTTACAAACACGTATTATTATTACTGAATTCTTGTATATGACACACATACTCTACTCGTCCTGCCTCTATTATTCGAATCACCATTCGAACTATTCGAACCACCTATTCGCATCTTTATGTGCTTGTTGGACTTGTATTCGTCTTATGTGTTGGATTATGGATTCATTTGTATTAGACTGGGCGAGGAAATACTGATTAGACATGTTGACATATCCTCCTGTAATGCTTGTGGTTCATATTACGTATTTCTGGAATACGTGTACGTATTTATTCTTGTGTTGCATGATTTCCTTGCTTAATTTCCTCCCTAGGCTCGGCTTATTCTTGGTTTGGGTTGGCTTGGTTCGGTTTGGGATTGCTCTTGGTTCATCATGAACCAAGGGGTGAACCCCCTACCTACCACCACCACTACCATTTATTAACCCTTCTCCTTTTTCTCTCTTCATTTATCATCTTCTCCACCATTACTTCCTTACCTACCAGAGAGAGGGAGAGAGAGGTCTAGGCAAGTGCAACTTGCTTCATGGAGGAACTCTAATTTTATTGCTTCATTCTCTTCCTTACAGTATTTTAACTTACTTTAGAACTTGGCATTTTCACTTTCCATGGCTAGATTCTTCTAGATCAAAGTTTACTTTATTTTCGGATTTCTTGGGTTTTGATCTACTTAATCCGGTTATTTCTGAGTTTTGAGGGTTCTATATTGTAGAGAATCTCATTCTACCCCATTTTGACCTATGGAAGTTCGGATTTGGGCTCCGGATGATAGAGTTATGCAGCTTGGAAGCCATGGCTTATGGTGTACTTCTTCTCGGAAATTTGGAGAAGAAGCACAGTTCCGAGCCGCATGGTGTACTTGACCGCATGAACATTCATACGGCAAGTCAGTTCCAACCGCATGCACTATTGCCTTGACTTGACCGTATGACAAGTTCATGCGACAAGTATTCCCGGCCGCATGGGACCCAGTCAGTTCAGCCGCATAGGGCTGAGGACCTTATCATGTCGCATCAGCTTATCTTGGCCGTATGAGTTGGACCCAGCCGCATGTGCACAGCCTTGACGAGCCGCATGAACCAGACTCACTCGCTGGCCGCATGAGTCCTATATCCGCCAGCCGTATGAGATCCTGAACCCTATAAGCCGCATGAACTCTCCCCCGTCAGCCGCATAAGCAATCACCTTGACCCAGCCGTATGGGGCTCGACTTGGTTGAGCCGCATGGACTCATTTCCGCCAGCCGCAGGAGTACCCTTGCCCTCCTGGCCGCATGTGTCTTGTCCTTCTCTTGGCCGCATGAGTTCGATTTATCCCGGCCGCATGAGAATCCCTCTCCTGCGAGCCGCATGGGTCCTTAGTTCCCCTGACCCGCATGAATCTCTCCCCAGCCGCATGAACCCGACTCCTTCCCTAGCCGCATGAGATCCATCCTGGCCGCATGTGCCTTAGCCGCATGGCTCTTTTATAGCCCTGTATATTGATATTTTATTAGATATTTAACGTCTATTTTATATCCTTACGCCTTTTGTCCTGAACTTGAAAATCATGAATTCATTTGATATGTTTGGAATTGATAATTGAGCATGACCTGATAGTGGCCTGTCATGGCGCACTCCTGACTAGTACACTTGATATGATACACCTGACCTGATATATCTGATGAGCTGTTGCGACGACCACCTGACATGACATGACCTGTATAATTAATCCTGGACACCGTGGGCGATTGTGCTTGTACAAATAATCCAGTCCTGTCTTGCATCATGTCTAGGAGGGGACTCCTGAATACCACGGTCAAGAGTACCTACTAAAATGGACTAAGGCTAATAACTAGATTAATACATTAGTCATGACGAGATTTCTCAGCTACAGGCAATCCCGTTACCTGGGCACGCCTTGGGATCTGTAGCCTGCCGTCGAGTAGGGCACATTTCCAGCACACTGTCATGTGTTGTACCCTTCAAGCTACCTAAGGGTACATTCGTTTCCTGGACGATGTACCCACCTGAATTCAACTCTAATCTTTTAACCCGGGTAACCTGGATGGTCTGCAGGGCTTGTGGCTGTGGAATAATCTCACTGCATCTTGTTAGTAATTAGGCTTGTGACAACCCTAGTTAGTTAAAGTATCAAGCCGTAATTCTTGCTTGGCCGTGAAGTGATTGGATGGAGTCTAACCAGTCTAGTCTTGCCCTGATCCTGTTCCAGATTATTGGATGACGAGAATGCTTGTATTTATTTTACCGATAAATGGTGAGAATTCCAAGTTCTGTTCAGACGAAGGGTTACAACCCCGGTCCTTGTTTGGTGTACGGGTTGTAACCTGGTTATCTGAATAGTTACGTGGTTATCTCGTCGTATATCATCCTGATGTATTTTCTTTACTTCCAGTTCTTACTTTTATTTATATCTTGTGCTGATTGCTGGTTTTAGTTCCTAAGTGAAGCTTCCTTTGTGGCACTTGCTCTTTCTGGGATCTGACCCAGCTAGTTTTGTGTGGCCAAATTTTGGAGCAGCTCCGGAGGATCTACCGACCTTCCAGCCAGATAGTGGCCACTAGACGGAACCCTGGCAACGAGTGGGTTATTTTTGGCTCTCCCACTCTATTGTAAAAATATTCTTTTGAGGCATTTAGCCGACGAGCACTTGTTTAGCTCGATTGCACTTTACTTACTGTCTGCCTACGGGCTGTAACATGATTGACAGATCCTAGGGTTGATCATGTATGACTAAACTCTTGCTAGTCCTAACATTTTGTAACGACTAGCTTCATGATCAGCTGAATATGTAATATTTGGGACGCCTTACTATTGTATATTTAATGATCATACATCTTGTGGCTTTTACTTACTTGCTTGTGATTGAGACAATAGGCTTGATCATGACCTTAAGAGACTGCTGGCTTGTAGATAAACCCTCATGTATCTAGACATCCGTAACCGTATAGCGAGATGGATCCTATCTCATATACGTAGCTGGCTATGTCTGCCCCCGCTCTGTAGTATTCTGGTTCTGGGGCGTGACACCTCCTATTCGAATCACCCCTCTGTGAATTATATTCAAATGATAGCCATCCTTCATCTGATCTGTGTGTGGTGTGCCATATTACCTACAGCCGTTTACATGTCGATCTCAGTATTTTAAAACACACTTGGAGAATTTATTCGAATTATTGTTTGAACATCATGTGAATCATTATTCGCACCACCTTATTCGAATCACCTTTTTAGAACAATGATAGGATCACATTCGACTCATACTGTACTAGAATCATATTCGACTCATCTTATATTAGACTCACATTGCAATTACACTCGACTTATATTGTACTGTCTGGACTCATCATGTTACTCTAGTTCAGCTAGATCTTATTTTACAGTCTTCATTGCCATGCTTCTCCTCTTGTTTAGTTACCTTATTTTCCTTGTACCTTAACTGTTTCTCTACATTATTACTCGTATAAACTGCCATGTTCATCAATACAACTGTCTATAACTGCTTTATAGTTCTTTGTCATTTACTTGGGATTTCTAGATGATTTGTACTCGTTCCTGTCCTGACTGGACCTATTGAAATTTTATAGATGATTGCCCTGAGGACACTTGTCCTACTTATTATGGACCAGGAGATGGTTTAGCTACCTTTGGCCTCGACACTCAGAGTGATCGGGAGTCTACCTAGTTGACTTGATTTAGTTTCATGTTTTAAAACTCGAATTGTAAATAAGTTGAGATATGTTTTGTTTTGAGATTGTTTTGAGATTATTATATTTAGGTAGTTGGTTTTGTTATTATTTAGTCTTAGTTATAAACTTCTGTGTTATCATATCGTACTTAGACTGTGATTGAGACTTTATTATATTTATACTTGTCCTCCGTTCGGAGTTAAGATTTTGACAAGTACATTATATAATTGTCTGAGTTGATTGATTAGATAGTGACCTAGAACAGCGTTCTACCGCTGACACTGTGACGTAGGCTGGACGTAACCACTTCTCGTGTCCCTATACTGGGTGCGGGTCGTGACAATAATATACAACTCCTATAAAAAATCTAACAATAACTCTTAGGCTAAATCATAGAGATAATGGTTGGAAAAATCCAAAGGAAACTAAATCAATAACATCTAACCAACTAAGCTTACCCTCTTACTCGAACGGATAACACTACGCCTTGTATCAAACATTGCTAACTAAAAAGGAACATAAAAGACATCGTTAGAACAATAAATACAAACATATCGAAGAAATCACGGACGGAATCAAGCAGGATGCATAAGAGAGACGATGATAGAAGACTCATTGGGCTGGGAATCCTATTTGTGGATGATGTAACTCTCCTAGAAGTTATTCTAAATTCTATCTTCAATTCTATTCTCAGGCTCACAGCTAGTACTACTAAGTTAAAGAACTAACTATGAGTTCGCAACCTTATGCGAAACCTGACCTGCATGGGCCACCATAAAAACTTGTCACGACCCACACCCGCTTTTAGGATACGATTTTGTGGCCAAGACCAGCCTACGCTACAGTATCAATGCATGTTGTCTATGATAACAATGGTCCATAACAAGTACAAAGTTCACATATATCATCCACAACTAAGTCATAACAAGAGATTAAAATTTAAGTCTCAATAAATAATTTAAAGAAAGATCCACTACAACTCAAACTAGTCTCGGGAACAAACCCGCTAAAATAAATATAAAACAACTAGAACTAAAATCCTCTAAGCTCACTAGCTAAGAATAGCACGAAAGAGCATAAGGATGAAATATGCTACTCCGCATCAGTAGAAGCAACCAACAAATTGGTAACGTCAGTGTCATCAAGATACGCACCATAAACCTCGGGGCAAACCAGGTCATCTAAAGCTAAAAAAATAGTTATCCAGTCAGGATTGGAGCAAGATCACCATAAACTATATCAATATAATATACAAGCATGAACAATAACGGTAAGGAAAAGATGAATATGACATGATACAAAAGGTACAACTATATCTTCGAAACAGTTTAAGAGTACAACGACTGCTATCAACATTGACATTGGAGAAAATTGTACATCTGGGGAAAAGATGAATAGGACATCCGGCAGTCGGTACGTGAGATGCAACGACTGCTATCAACATTAACATTGGGAAAATTGGACATTGCATAAACCACATGCATACTAGCTGTATTCTCCCTCCCGACTCTCTCACAATTAAACATGATCACTTTAACATTAACTTTAAACTTAAACATTGAATATTGAACATAGAACATTGAAAGAAAAACATTAAGTGAATATGTATGGTCATGGTAACAAGTACAACTCTCGTGCACAGTAATAGAAACGATAAGACTAATAGTTTAATGAAAAGAATAACATGCAACATAAAATAAAAAAAACGACATAAACTATGATCTGGGTGTGCATCCTAGTATATTTCAATGTCACTAGTGCACTGGAATCGACCGTGCCACATAATCATGCTTTAGTCAAAAGATATCCCCATTATGGCTAACCGTAACCAAATCGATAATTTGTCGACTAAACTAAGTTCTATGAATTAATTAAAACAGTAGATAAAATTATTAATTTCTGGTAAAAATATATGTCGTAGATATCTGTGTCATCTTTTTGAAACTTCAAACAGTTTACAATTCTGATTTTTGGTTCTCCCGAAATCTCGAAAACACCCAAACGTGTCAAATTTTGAACAACTGACACTCCACGAATTTTCCAAAAATTTAGGTTAAGAATTTATGAAAATAAATTAGATATTCAGAAAATATACCTCTATACGCTTCCAATAAAAAAATGGTGAGCAAAAATCACGTCTGTATTGGCAGCAATCGCCTCGTGAAGTTGGTGGATCTCCAAAATCAAACCACAAAGGAGGCTCGAAACTAGGGTTTCGAATATATATATATATATATATATATATATATATATATATATATATATATATATATATATATATATATATATATGAGAGAGTGGCGGTGGGATGAGCAGTTGGGCACCGACAGGTGGGCCAAGGGGTGGTTGACAGGGCTGCTGACTGCATAATTGATTATTTTAATTACAGAAAATCATTAAAAAAATTATTTTAACTCCAAATAAATTTAAATAAATCATAGAAAATCCAAAAAAATCCCAAAAAATTCTAGAAACTACTTTTAGGGTCTAGAGCTAACGAAAAAGTTTGCCCTCTAAATATCTTCGTGTAACCCTACAGTAAATCCCAAAAATCTATGCAAAAATAAATTATATAGGTTTTAATAATTCAAAAATTACCAAAAATCCCAAAAAATCCAGAAAAATATTAGAAAATTATAAAAAATATTTCCAACTATCTAGAACTTAAATAAAAATATTTGATAAAAATACCCTCGTGTGACCCTACAGAAATTCTCGAAAACTTATAAAAATAATAATTCTATAGATTAAAATTATCTAAAAATTACCAAAAATTCTAGAAAATTTTAAAATAATAAATAACCTATTGGGGCTATCTAGGGACCATAAATACCGTATATAACCTAATATTAGCATATCTCACCGAAAGACCTAGGTACATAACATTGCGATCTCGAAATCAAATTACCACAAAATATAATCCCTAGTGTTATCTAATCCAAATAGAAGTTTTTATCTACAGGGGGGCACCAACATGGCTTTTCCTCGTGGGGTCCTTAGCGGGACCATATTTATCGTATAGTCATATGCTAGGAGGAGATTGACGATCTCTATTATGGCCCTAAAAATTGGGATCACCCTGTCTTGTACCTCCAGGCATGTGAGGCTGCCGAATTGTAGCGACACCATATTGGCAGCCACCGTCTTCTCCTTGAAATCAAGAGTTTTGATTTTTTAGTACATAACATTCCTTATAGGAAGATGAATGTAGTGTTTGTAGAAGCAGTTTTTAGGACTATCGATCCTACCCACTTCCTTTGGGCGTTGGGGTTGATGTAACCTGAGTGTGTTACTTTGTACCAGAATATTGAAGATGTCGACGAGTTAGTCCTCGCTGAAGGAATAAGTCATCCTTGGTTTGGGTAGTACAATATTTGTTGTACCATTGATCCTTTGGCAACGTTGACAGTGAGGGACTCTTTCCCCCACCACTGCAGCCACCATTGTTGATTGGATATGTTTTCTTCTGTCACCTATGCTCAATGCTTGGAGTCTGATAAGGTGGATGTCCTTCGCATCCCTCTCGGCCTAGTCAGTGCTTGTAATGAATGCTACCTAGTCTGAGTGTTGGGCCGTGCTGATGCAGAACTTGATCATAGTCAGCAGGTTGCACCTACAAGTGTCTAAAAGGACATATTCAAAAATACCTAAAGGTATCTTCAGAGTGTTCTGCCAGAAGCGCACAATAAAATTGCGTATAGACTCCTTCTCCTTCTGAGCCATGCCGATGAGGGAGGACATTGTCATATCTATTCCACCATCATATAAATGGGATAGGAATAAGCCCTGAAGATCATCAAAGGACGTGATGTAGTTATTGGAGAGACTACAGAACCATACATAAGCTACGCCGGCGAGGGCCCCGACGAACACCTTAGTGCATAAGGAGTCATCTCTGGGGAGATGTCTTATTATAGACTCAAAATAGTTCAAGAATCGACTGGATGATATTTTCCCGTCAAAGGGGGTCAGCGTCTGAGGCTACTTAGGCAGAAAAACTAGCTTATTCCATTCAGAAGGAAAAGTTACGCTTATCCTGAGCTTTTCTATCCTTTCACGAGCACTCGTAAAGTCGAGACGGGTCCATAGCTCTTGGATATCCTCTTCAGTATTATCGACCAGCGTCGAATCCGTCGAATAGGGCAAGGTGGGAGCGCCTGTTGTCGGAGGAGCCCATGTTGACCCCAAGATCTTGACTTTCTTGTCTTGAGGTTATTGGTTGAGATTGTATTGTGCCAGCCTGCATTTCCAGCATGGTATGGGACAAGGATTGTATTATGGCATTGAGATTGGCCATCATACTTTCCAAAACCTCGAGACGCTGTAGGTCACTTGGCCTGTGCTATCATTGTTAACCACATAGACTATTTTGTAGTGTAGAAAGACTGCTGGGCTATGGTGGCATCCCTCTAATCATGTAAACCCTCTAAATTTTACTATAGATTTATTTTATTTTTTATACGTCGAGTACGAATACGTATATAAGAAGTATTTGTTAATTTTTACACAAAAGTTTTATTATAAGTTTTTTTAATAAATATAGAAAATAAATATTTCTGTTTTCAAAATACATATAAGGTAAATATTTTTTTGTTTAGTTTGAATATATAAAATACGTCACACCGAATTTTAGTCAAACTTTATTTTTATTTATAAATACTATTTTATGTTATACATGCATATATACTATGTTATAAAATAATATTTTATGTAAATATATTATTTTGCATGCGATGTACATGAAAATAAATTCAAGTAATATTTGTCAAATTGATTTTTAAATTTTATTTGGAATTTTTTTTAATTTATAAAAAAGGTATGTTTAAATTTACGTAATATTAATGTTTAAATATTTATGGTGATCTAAATTATGGTTAGATTTTATTGACTTAGGTTTAAACTGATTTAAATTCATGTGAGATTTACCTATTGGGGGTTTAAAGGATTAATAATCCTTATCTAACTAGGAGCTCATCTCCTACATAAGGAGAAGCTCTCATGTTCTTTTTCCAATTGCTTTATTTTCCAAAACCTTAAATACATATATAGCCAATTTTTGGCCCATCCATAAGTGTCAGTGCACCATATCAGTATCCACCATCTATGTGTCAGTTGTGACGGCCTCGGGTTCGACCCCGGGTGTCTTTTTACTATCACGAATCCACCATGCAAATTACAACATCAACTTCCCCGTGTCCGATACACTAGATACATTCAATCTGTCACCTTTTTGTGTACGACACATGGATAGCAATTCCAATCACCAAAACCCTAACCCTAGCCACGGCCGCAACCAACCTCCTCTGCCAGCGTCGACCACCTCCCTGCAATTGGCCACCGTCATAGCTCTTCCTGCTCACCGCCGCTCCGACGTCCGACCCTATCGATCGTTGGATCAACCAAGCCCCAAACTTCTCCTCCACAACCACAGTGCTGCCACCACTGTAACCACCACCACCGAGTCACCCTCTATTACCAGAACCCGTACTACCTCTTTGTGTGCCACCGTCGATCGTTGACCACCGACTCCAAGCTCTGGTCGAGTTTCTCCACTCAACCTCCACCGCGTGCCTCTCCTAGCCGAACTTCGTCAGTACGACCCCGACCACTGGCCCGCTTCTGATCGTGAGCTCCTCATGTGCCTTTACGAGCTCAGTCGTCAATATCGTCGGCCCCCTTTCAGATCCATCTGTGCGCGCCTCGGACTCTCCCTCTGGGATGCGCCATAACCGCGTCGCTCGGTGCCTGTCTCGGCCGTCGGTGCTGGGTTCTCCAGTACCGTAGAGCGTAGCACCACCGGGCTGGCTGTGACCACTCCCGGTGAGTCTTCGTCTGTACGTCTCCCTCGATCTCAGCTACTCTCTCTCTCTCCCCATCTCTCGATCTCTTCCTCTGTTTATTTCCCCTCTCTCTAGCTCACCCTATCCCTCTTTTCCTCCTCTACTTCTTCTTCGTCCTCTATTCAGCTCTCTCTTTCTCTCTTCCCTCTTCTAAATCTCTCAATTACGGAAAGGAGATATTTTATATGTTTTTTTATTATACATAGTATTAGGAGAAAGGAATAATTAGTAGTGACATAGACTCAACATCGCAGTTACCCAGCTAGACTTGGTTCGAAACGCAGTAGATGTGCCCAAGCAGGACATAGACTTTGAGAGTCAATCTGTTTCTGGCACAGATGTGCCCGAGTCGACTATGTACAGCTTATTACCGTCAGCAGCGCGCATGATTTTGAACGCATGCTTCTGGTTTGCTGTTGGCATAGCACATTTGTGGTGTATGGCCTGTGCTGCCTTGGATTTCTTTGTACTAGCCCGCGAAGACGCATAGTACTCAGAATCTAATTGTGCCTCGCTATGACAGTGAGTGAGTCTGTTAAATACAGATGTTCTCTCCTACGCACCAGAGCTCACGTGCTGGAGATTGGTTGCACCTCTGCTCCGTTGGCGCATCTTCTTCGGCTGAAAAGAAGACGGTTGGGGAATGCAGTCAATACTGTATTTCCCAGACAAATATGCGACACCAATGGGCATATCCTTGTTGCTGAGAGCGTCAACAGGATGGGCCAGCTGCGGTGGTGCATCCCCTTTAGCGGTGGTGCTAGGCGCATCGACCTTGCACACCCAGACTTGGCGAGTCTTCTTTGGCTTTGGCAGCCGCTTCGAAGGACTCGTGCTGCCTTCAGAGATTAACTCCTCATACGCCTGTTGATTGAGGCACACCACAAGTGTTTTATGGGAGGAACCGAGTTTGATGTCGTTAGATTGCGACACAACTTTCTCGTTGGAGGATAAATGGATCCCCAGCAGAGTCGCCAGCTTGTTTGCCATTGAAACTCTTTGGGATTGATGTTTTTAATTACAAACAGAACATAGTACAATATAGGACTTAGATGTAGTCCTAGGAGTACACTTTTGTTTTTATCTGGGCACTGTGTCGATGGAGCGAGTGGTAATACGTTGACTCTGTTGACGATCTGACGACGATCATGAACTCTCTGAAGGTTTGGGTTGCTCTGGATGCCGAAGCATTGCGAGGAGAAGTGGACGTTAAGTATCTCTTATGGCCTCTATATGTGGATATAACAGTCTGTCTGTATATATCTCTCTCTGTTTGTGTGTGTTTGTCTGTCATGAAGGAGTGATCCTTCTATTTATAGATAGAAGGCAGGCTACTCATGCGCGCATATGTCGGATGCACCTGGACGTGGGAACGCTATGTGGCTGATGCTGGCATGGGTGTATAGACGATGCGCTACGAGTTGTAGTAGAATTAGCTCGAACTGCTTCATTGCTCTGCAAAGGAGCTGACACATGGCAGTTGCTAAGATTTGGTTGTTGTTGAGATCTTGAGTAATTAGCACCCATTCTTTGAATAGAACTGAGTCAAATGATGCATGGCGTATGCCTGCGGCTCAACGATCTCGGTTTTGGAGGAGAGTAATCTGTCGGGGTGCGCCTAGGATCGGGCGCATGGAGGCGACTTAGTCCTATGATTTTAGGCATCATAGACAAGTCTGGGCACAAGCTTTTGAGGCGCATGCATAGCTTCACACCAGGGTGCGCCTAGGATCAGGCGCATGGGAGACGACTTGGTCTCATGACTTTTAGGAGCCATGAGCAAGTCCAGGCGCATGGCTTTTGAGGCGCATGCAGAGCTTAGTCTTCTGTTGCCAGAGATCAGAAGTGAGCTGAGGGGGCGCATGACCACTGGGGCGCACGCCAACTTCTGGGCGTATTGCCACGAGGCGCATAAGAATGATCGATCGGCCACGTGGCAGTTGTTGCCGACCCAAGGTATAATGATGGTGCTGACATCAGTGGCTCTTCATTTTTTTGGTAAATAACTGCTGATTGGACGGCCCTTGGAATGCGTTGCCGCCTTTGTCATTCAGCATTAAATGCTTGATGGTTATCAGTTTAAAGAGGGTGCATCGGTTAGTGCCCCTTTGGGCGCATGGGTCTCTAGACCATTTGGGCGCATTCCTGAGGAGCGTATGATGTTGATGGCACATCAGCCAGGTGTCGCATCCTATTTGGCCCGTCTGTTGAGTCCTTCGAGGCTTTGATTTAGCTAAATACGAGGAGACAGATTTATTTGCTATTAATGTAAATTTATTGCATAGAATTTGGAAAGTTGGCAATTTGGCACTCGGGTGTAGGCTACCCATGTTTATAAATAGCCACATAAAGGAAAGCTTTGCTCCTATTCTCCATTTTGACATGAAGATGAACGTGGTCGGAGCTCCACCTTGGCGAACTATCGAACTCAGTTTTTGTAGAAATCTTGATGACGAGCTCTTGCCGAGGGTGAAGATGCGCTGCCCCAGTCTTTTCATCACTCTGAGCTTCTGTGATAGTGTCTGTTGCATCCAAATATCGGGATCGTCGAGTCCCGACACAGGCCGATAGTGCCTGTTGTATCCAAAGATCGGGGTAGCCGCGCTCCATCTTTTTTTATACTTGAAGCTCCACAACCTGTCAAGTGTGCATGTTGCTTCCGAAGATCGGGGCGTTGTGTCGCGAGCTTTGTCGGGCCAGGAGAGCTCCTCCTCCTGCTAGACAAGGGCTGATTGGCTCTGATGTACCTGTGCCATAATGACGAGACGATGTGCCTGGATGAGACATCAGAGTGATGCGCTTGACAGATGATGCGCCTGGCATAGGGTGCATGGTAGTTGCTGTACCTGGCTGTAGCTTTAGGATCTTTCTTTTTGTAGATGTTCTCATTTGTAAATCTCCTTTTTAGACATGTAATAGACTTTCATATGAAATAAAAGCCTTTTTTTGGTGTTTATACTTTTGTTGTCCTTTGTTGTGCCAAGTACTTTGTTTGAACTCCCTGGCGCATGTTTGAGTCTAGCCTCATAGTGTTAAATACATAGGAATTCTGGCCTATAGATGTGCCTGAAATTCCATGCTTCTATAGACACTTGTGACACACATGTCATATTTTTCACAACACATTATATTAACTATGATTTGCATTAAATAGGACCTAATTAGTATATTAGTTGTGTTCATAGGATTTGGATGATGTTTGGTAAGGTTTGGTAAAGTAATTTGAGTGTATCACAAGAGTATCATAGACTAGTGTGATAAATCATAGGTGTTTGTTAGAATACCTTCATATATATGTAATGTGTATATATGTTAGTGTGTGAGTGCATATATATCTATGTGTGTATGTGTACACATATATCAAGTGTATGTGTGTATGCATATCAAGTGTATGTGTATAGGTGCCTATGTGTGTGTGTGTATCATGTGTGTGTATAGGTGTGTACCTAGGTGTGTGATTGTGTGAAGTATAGAGAGAATGGGGGTTAAATTTAGTCTATAGGTAGAATGTAGTAGTAGCTGCACTTGCAGCATTGCAGCTGCAGCAGATAGCAGCAAGCAAGCAGTAGCATTGCAGTAGCTAACAGCAGTGAGTGTTGTAGCAGCATGTAGCAGCAGCATATACAGAAGGTGCAGTAGCAACAACTAGCATTACACCTAGCACTTGCTATAATAGTAGCAGCATGCCTTAGTAGCAGCAGCAGATGCTCAAGCCGCAGCAGCAGCTATGTGCACTAGCCTTAGCAGCAACATATGCAGCAGCAGTGCACTAGTAGCAGCAGGACAGCTATACAGTAATATCTGTAGGTTAGGGATATGCAGTAGGTTGTTCAGTTGCTACAGGAGCATGATTAGTAGAGATGCAGGTTCATCTACATTGTAGTAGGAGTATGCAGAGAACCTGTGTGTGGGTGTGATTAGAAGGGGAATTTTGTGTGCACTTGCAGTAATCTGTAGGCAGTTAGTTACATAATGTAGGTGCAGGAAGGGTTAAAGGTATCAGATAGCAGGGAGTGGGATAGATGTTGTAGTGTACAGCAGTATGAGTGTATATATGTGATGAGTGAGTGATGAGTATATAAGTAAGATATGTTAAGTATGGGATATGTCAGTTTTCCATGCATTGAGTGAGTGCTAGGGTATCCTATAAGTTGTAAGATTGTGAGTGAGCAGACGTTGATAGTGGAAGGTTTATGTGATTGGATGTCTATAGATAGGTAAAAGGGATATGTGGCCGGATACATGTAGGATAAGGTAGGGTATGCTATGGTATGATGTGAAATAGTGTGGTAAGGCCTACTAGAGTGTGGTATGGATAGGTAAATCATATAGGATAGTTGTGTACCATAGGAAAATGGCATATGTATATATAAAGGGTACATGGATACCATGTGGATATAGTATATGAGTATCTTGGTGTACCATGGCATATAGGGTATATGGATAGTATAAAGGTAAAGGATAAATACTCTAAGGTAATCATAGATAGTGTATAATGGTAGATATGTAAGATATGTATTGACTTAGTAATATTAGCTAGTATAGCTAATACCTTCAGGGTATGGATCTAGAAACAAGGTATTGACCTAATTGGAGCCTAGAAATAAGGCATTGACCTAGTTTGAAATCTAGGACCTAGTTTAGACCTAGAGATCATATCGCGACTTAGTTAATAATAATTATCATTCCAGAACACTAATTGATATTTCATATTTAGGTATTTGTGACTCCATTTTGGACATTGATCCTCGCACATTACTCAGGACCATATGCAAGTACATTTCTCTGTTAGTTTTTATTTACTTGAAATTGGCTATATCACATATTTAAAATATTATACTTGATCTTCGACACAATGGTACACAGATTGAAACTATATGGACCTTGGCCAAGAAATGTACATTCTAGTTTATTAGACGTGTGATCATTATACTCGTGATTAGTTCGTGAATGTGATATGTGTCGTGATGACGTGATCCAGATCCATGAGTATTAGTCAGAAAAGGGGAGTAAAAGTTGGTTATGTGATCAAACCTTTAGTAGAGCCCGTAGTCATACCAATTTACATCTCATGTATATTTGAGTAATACCTTAGTAGCTCATGTGCATTCCCAAGCCGATCACAAAAGAACTTATATTTTTAAATCATATAGCTGGTTTCTTATTTATATTGCTCATTGTTTCATACAATTTCTCTTTATATGCTACTATTCTTACCAGTTATATACTATGTATACATATTATCCCAGTTATCTTACCTGTTCACTGGATTACTTATTCATCATGTATTCATTTTTATGACTTGTCATATATTCTCTACCATGTATTTGGAACTTCTTTCAAAGATTTACATTTCGCTCCAATCCTGACTGGATAATATTTTGAGGATTTTGAAGACTTTTGTCCATATATTATGGACCGAAAGTGGATGATGGGTATATCCAGGAGCCTCTAGAGAAGCCAATTCCGATAGAGGAGGCACCACCAATAGCGACTTAGCTAACTTAGCTATTAGTACTGGATTTGTTTCCAGCTTTTAAAATATTAAGCTGTTATTATTTTGACACTTATATTGATGTTGAGATAGCTACTCTTAGACTGTTGATGTTGATTTGAGATATATTCCTAGACTTCTCTTGGCTTCATTTTCCATGTCATTATCGTGCTACTTATCTTTCTTATAGTTTATTGTGATTGAGCATGGATATTATCATTATATTGTCCTCCTTTGGGAGATGAGATACATTGACAGCTTATGATGTATATTCATGAGATGTTGATAGTTAGTATTTTTGACCTAGATAGCGTTCTACCATCGATACTGCGGTGTAGGCTGGACGTTGTCACGCACCCGTATTTCGGGTTCGGATCGTTACACATAAGTTGTTTCTTCAAGAGCATTTAGGAGTGTTATATTCTCAGTCTCTTCTTTTGGAGAGCTGAATCTTTAGAACCTTTAGGTCTTACGATTTTTTAATGTAGAACTTATTCATTTGCTACTTTTTGTTGCCTTTATTTGGTTCTTTTGGTAGTTTACTTCTATTAGAAGATAGATTCATAGTTGGTAAACTATTTACACAACATAATCGAGTAATCATAATTTATTTGTAATAAAGTACAAGAAATAATTTCTTTTGATTTATTCGAGATTAGATAAAGTGAAAGTATGTCATTATACATTCTTCTGGATCGATGTTTAAAACGTTCTTCTAGAACAATGATTTATGAAGTTCTTCTATAATATAATTTATGATGTTCTTCTGGAATAAGGCATTTATCTTCTTCATATCTCTCCCTAATGGCGGAATTCTATCTATTAACGTGACGGATCAAAAAAACTTATGCAAGATATAATAATCTAAGGAGATTATAATTCACAAACATAGATGCCAATATTATAGTTTATATATATATATATATATATATATTTTTATATTATATATAATATATATATTATATATATATATATATATATTAAACTATGCTACTAGTTATTTAGATACAATATTTAGGATTTATGTTTTAGAAACAAACTTATTCTTGAAATCAAGAGTGTATGATGTAATTTGGTAAGAGATGATCACACGAATTAGTTTTCATAATTCTTCATCATTACTTTAGGTGTTTATTGTTTGGGTGTCTTGTCGATCATGTCATAATTTAAATATTATAGGATCATTTGGCTTCTAGCTCACAATGGACCCATATGATTTGAGCTTCTGGCTTAACGTAGTATATGAGTTGACATCCCTAATTGAGTAACGTGTATCCTTAGTAGATAGCTAGATAATCACTCTTGGACGAACTTTTGGTTCCCTAGGACGAACTTTTGGTTCTTCTCTCAAATTTATTCTTTATTGTCCTTGCTCATGATTTCAATATGATATCTATTTGTCCTTATGTATTTAAACTCAATAATTTTTTGGGAATAATGATATATAAGACATTTTGTATAAGTAGATGGGTTCTATTGGATAAAATTAAGTTTGCTCTGTCGGAGCCATCAATATATGACCATGACCAGCTATCATGGATACTACTTTTCATACTAGTATTTATATTGGATAAAAAATCATAATCATAACAATGGTGTTGGTAGTATCACTATTAGTCATGCATAATATGTCTCTATCTAGTTTTTTTTCATAGGTTCTAGTTTCTAGATATGGCAATATCTTATTAATAGTTGCAAATGAAGATATTATTAATCAATAATAATAATTCTAAACATAGAACTTCTGGTCTATGATAGTTGGGACGACAATAATGCATTTGTAGTATCCCTATGGATAGAACAACCTTAGGCACACAATCTAAAACTTTCTAATTTATAAGAGATTTATAACTTTAAAATATACGCGACTATGAAATACCAACATTCAGGTTGGTATATATATTACCTATGAAATACCTACTTGGTTCCTCGGATATGCAGCACAATATCTGTCATGTATGTACCCATTTGGGTGGTAAGAAACTCAAGCAACCAATAGATTATATTATGCAAAGATAATAAATTAAAAATTATAATTTTTCCAACATAATATAGCCTTTTTAGCTTTTAGCAGATAAAATGCATGATAATAATGGAATAATTCAACAAAAAAATGACTTCATGTTTTTGTTTTACTCATTAATGATTGCACAATTGTAATCATAAAAATACATAATTGAAGAACAAGCATCTACTAAAATTGTGTAAAGACATGCATACACTTCCACCATTACAGTAAACTATTTAATTAATTTTCCAACTACTATGGAAAACGAAATCGCAAATTGAGTGAAAATAATACAACAACAAGTTGTGTCCACTAATGAATATGGCCTTCCACAAGAACAACAATGAAAGAAAGAAAAAATCCAACGAACAATAATCTACTGGTATAAAATTGTCATATTACACTACTATGTTGATCATGATCATATCTTTTGTCAAATATTTTTGGAATATTCTAGTTGCAAACATGTATCACCTTACAAATAAAACCACAAAATGAAGTAATTTCTATTACTTTACTAATAACACTTGTCACTATGATAATTTTTTCATCGAAAAAGGGTGGCTCACCTAGACAAAGTATTGATAAATATCATGAATATAGACCCCAACATGTATAAAATTGTGGCTCATATTACCTGGACAAAGTATTGATCCATAAATTTTTTTCATCGAAAAAAGGTGGCTCATATTACACTACTATGATAATTTTTTCTAGATACTATATTGACCCCAACATGTATAAAATTTGAGGTGATGAACTACAAATCAATTTTGAATTTCAAACTCCACAAAGGAGTAAGTTATGGATCTTAAAAATATTAATCATATGATATAAATATCAAATGTCCAATCCTTATTGTTACTTTCAAAGTATTGATAAATATATTTAGGCCAGATATATACACCCGTATTACATTAGCAATTATCATCTCCATTATTGAAAGAGAACCAAATAATATAATAATAACTCGAACTACAAGAGCAGCGTCATTAACATGTGGAAATACGCAATTGGTATGATTTTATCTTATGAGGAAAAACAAATTTGCACAAGTATATGCTATGACTTCCAAAAAAATTAGACATAACAAATTTAAAACAAAAGGTTTAATTTGTTAAATCTTAGATGACTTCTACCAGAAAATTACACACACAAGATAACTTTTCAATGAGAAAATTCCACTAAGTTATATATGGCATCATTGAAAGGAAAGCAATTTTACTATAACATATGTTGATGAGTGCACAAAGTATAAGCAACACCTTCCAAATTGAACCACAGATTTGTAATTCATGTTAGAAATTATATAGTTGTCCAATCTACTCGCGGATCTGGTAACATAATCAAAATCTTTATTTTCAGGCTCTATTATGCTTAATCATCAAATTAATTATTATTTAGCAGTGACAAGTGTATTATGATATTAAGAGATGTGTGCTCGTGTTACATGGCATTTGTTTCTAGAACAAAACAAGCATTTGTTTAAATCGAATTAATTATATTTATATTCTCTAATATTGAATCTTATCTAAGATAAGTAATTAACATAACTTCAATTATAAAATAAAATTACAAATAAAAAATCTGATCCATATCCAGATGCTTCAACTACACAATATATCCATATATAAATTAAAAATTTATGAACAACTAATTAAGATATTGTTCCATTATGAAACTAATCTATCTTGCTTGCATGAGTTCAAACAGTTTTGACCTCAAAATTTGACCATGCAATAGATGCCATCAGAGACATACTCTCTCGTGTTGTTCGCATATGGAGCTCCTCGAGCAATTGTGTTCTAACTCTCCATGTTGGCACATCTCCCATCTTTAGTAACCCTAGAGGGGGGTGAATCGGGTCAAGCTAACTAATCAAGCACTTAGCACAGCTAATGAGTAATTTAAAAAAATAAGTGCAAAAGAAGAAGCAACAACAATACCGACACACGATATATCCTGGTATCCTCGCAAGGGGTACTCCAGTCCCGGAACTCTCTCCGGCTTTAATCCAATATTTGAGTAAATAGTTACACACGAGTTTGGATTCGAAGAACTCGTCAACTTCAACACGAGTTTGGATCCGAAGAACTCGTCAACTTCTTACACGAGAGCTTTAGTCCGAAGGCCTCTCCGACTTCAACCGAGAGTTTGGATACGAAGACTCTCCAACTTCAACCGAGGTTTGGATCCGAAGACTCTCCAACTTCAAACTTTCACAATAGGTTTTGATCTCCTTATACACAAGATGAAGATCTTACTTTTCAACTTAATAACTCTAACACAATTTGTGGATGGCAAATAAAATTTGTAGAGTTGTTTATGGATAGGCTTTGGTGGTTTAAAAAATTTTAGGCTCAAGGCATCATCCTTGAATGAAGGGGTTCAAGGCTATTTATAACCAAAGTATTGAAAAGAGCTCAAAGGCAACTTTTCAGTCAGCGATCGGTATACCGTCGGTATGAACGGGTATACCGTCGGTATGAACGGGTATACCGTCGGAATACCGGTCTGGACTTACAAGGGCTAGAAATATAGCCGTAGGGATCATTAAATGTTCGAAATCCGACCGTTAGATTTTCAACATTACTGAATCGGTATACCATCGATATAGATCAGTATTCCGTCGGAATGCCGATTTTGTAGACAGAAACTTTATGTGAACAAAAATCGGTATACCGTCGGTATAAACCGGTATCCGTCGGTATGCCGATTTTCATTCGAAAATGGTCCTGGGCTAATTTCTACCCTAGATTTCGATTTGCCATCTATTTTTGTGTTTACAATTATTCCTAAGACTCATTACATACTCCAGATATACTATAGCAGGGGCAGGCTTCTTCAGAGTCTTGAAATGATGATGGCATGGCATGGCTTCTTTCCTTGATAGAAATCTTGTGGGATCCGTAGTCTTTGTCCCACCATGATTTCTTAATTACATAGTCCACATTGATCTTGCTTATTGCTTTTCTGCATGTACATGTTAGACGAACAAAGCAATATACATGTAGCAAATATGATAAGATCAAGCACAGTAGGACAATGCTAAGTTTAAGTATAAGAGCTATAGTGAGCATAAATTTAGTGATATCATAATGTTAAACTTAATTGAATAACCATAATCAAAACATAGTTTTGATTTTGGTAACTCAATTAAATTTAATATATATAATAAAAACTCATATCACTAAAGTAAAATAATAAGCACATATCGCCAAAGGTATAAGTATAAGTAGAAATGCTATAGTGATAGTATGAAGATTAGTGATAGTGAAATGCTAAACTTAACAGATTAACCATATTCAAAAACATGATACAATCATTGGGCCAACAATCTCCCCCTTTTTGATTATAGCAAATCGGTTAAGTCTAGTATGGATACAATAGATGCATGTATCACTAATATACAAAAGACATAAGCAGTATCACTAAAAAGCATACTACTTCGATTACTTATAAATACATACTTAAACTTAGTTCTCCCCCTTTGACATGATCAAAAATAGGCTCTGTCGTACTAAGAGATGAAATAAAATCAATCTCAAGCATAGAAATCAGAGCATGGGCATAGACAATCATGATCAAGATATACTAATAAAAAACAATGGGAGAAGGATGACAAGTTTATAAAGCTACATTGCCAATGTAAAACATCAAATTTTTAAAAGAAGCATGTCAAAACACAATATAGTTGGTAAAACAAATAAAATTGATAATCAGTCAAAAATAGTTTTACCAACTTGAAATTCAAGAAATAAACTCCAAAACATAATATTATGAATTAAAACTCTAGTTTGGAAGGAAGCGATATACTAATTGAAATAAAAAATTTCAATCAAGGATTTCAGTCAAAAGCCCATGAGGATTAGATAATTACATAGTAATTGATATTAAAAAAAATACCAATTGAGATAGTTGGAAGATATAAACTTAATACCAATTGAAAATAAACTTGAAACATTGATCAAAAAGACATTTGAAAGTCAAAATTATCCACAAATAAATAGTGGAACAAATAATGAATGATCAGTGAAATTGAGCAATTGATATAAAATACTCTCTTTTTTTATCCTAGTTAATGCATTTGAACTCAATTACCTTATTGCTATGTGAATATCCCTTAGATAAATATGAAGGTAAAGGAAAAAATACTTGAAAAAGACATTCAAACGACTTGAATGCTCCCCCTCAAAGTATTACCAATATAGATAAACAAGAATTTTAGGTAAGTCCTTAATAAGAAAAGCCAAATCAATTAAGCATATAAGAAAGTAAAAACAATGAAACCACAATAGTCATCAAGATAAGATATAAAAGTTAATATTAACAAGATGACTTATTTAATCCATATAAAAGAGAGAGATAAATAAAAAGACACTTGCATACACTCTCATAAATCCTTCAGAAATAAAAATATCATGACCTCAATCAATAGGATATGAAATAGAGAAATATGGGTCCATGATGAACTAGGTATACGACATATTACAGGGTATAAATGAATTGAATCAATTAATTTGCTCCCCCTCAAAATATGCGTCTAGTTCCAAAGCACTTATAGCATAAAATATATAACTAAAGAATTGGGAGGTAAGTTAACTATGGATTTCTTCCCTTTGCTCAATAGATATAAGGCTACAATATCGTCAAATGACGAATAATATTATCTTTAGTCAAGAAGAGATATCCAATTAATAGCCGCCAAAGATAAAAAATTAGAAGAATATTCCAACTAAGCACATATAATCAAAAGATGGCATACATTAATCTATATAGAAGGATCTCATATTTAAATATAATAGATCAATGTATGTTATCCTTTGAGAAAATGTCATCATGAAAAAGAATAAAGTCAATTAAGAACAATCATGATGATAGACAGAATATAGCTCAAAAATAAAATAAAAATAAAACTCAAATATCATGTCCATAATTATCTAATTAAGAAAGAATCAACCGATTTATTACTTTACATAGACTAGGTATGTTTCACCATATATGTACCCATCAACGGGTAAAATCCAAACCTTGCTAATGGTAAATAATAATCCATAAAGTTCAAATAGCAAAGGCCCATATGTTGCAATCCATGAGTAGTCAGAGTAGAGTAATAAATTAGTTTGATAGTCACATAATAAGATAATAGGACTACTCAAGCATTAGGATCATTCATAAAGAAAACAAATGAATAAATGATCCAATGAATCTCATCAAGAGAAAATACAAATCCATTAAAAAATCTCACAAATCAATAGAAAATATGGGAAATAGTCATTCTCATTAAATAATTGTAAACATAATAAAAAAGAGATGTAAATGATAATACGATGAAATCATGACTCAAAATGAGAAAAATTAAGAGATATAATGACTAGTATGGAAGGAAGTTAAAGTAAGGAATCACAAACCTCTTTTGAAAAACAAGATCAAATCAATATTTGTCAAACTAGTTTTAGAGAACAAGACATACGTATCTAAAATAGAATACAAATCACATTAAGACAATTCATACATCTTGTTTTGGAAACTAGCATATCTATATAGATTGAAACGAAAAATAATTGCTAGAAGAGTGAATATGAACATAGATTATATAGCTTAACAATATATCATAACTAAGAAAACTACATAACTAATTAAGATTAATGAGGTAAGTCATTAACAAGATAAAAGTGCTCACTAAATCTTAAGTCACAAACACTAAAGATACTTGCTTAAGCATAGAGTTCACAATTAATGGCATACATTTTGAATGATCAAAATGATTTATAGACTCTTTGCTAAACAATGATAAGAGCAAGAGCACAAAAAAATGAACTAACTCTTATCAAAATATGGCTAAAAAGATATTCATAAAAATAATAAAATATCTCTTGCCAAGTATTGAGATTGGTCTAGGATAAAAAATATAGATCGATCTAGAGAATACAAAATATTATAGCCATTATGATATAAGTTTATTCTCTAGAAATAAAAAAAAATCTCAACATAAAAGCTCAAACCATAGTAGCTAAAGTCATGAGAAATATGATGTAACAATTACATGTATTCTCGTGTGCTAAAAACTCATTGGGCAACAATAATTTTAAGAAAGCATAGTATCCAAGGAATGAGCAATGAAAGATTATTAAGATCAAGAAAGCTAAATGTGCTAAAGATATCAAGAAGAACATTTTTCAAAAAACTTTATAGTGCACCATAGTAAATTAATAATGATACAAACTAGAAAATGTGCACTAATTAAGGAGGTGAATTTAACATGCAAGGTAAAGCACAAAACTATGTATCCTTAATAGAACATCCATAATTAGTCATGAGCAAGACAATAATAAATATTTTCTCTCAACAAACTTAAAGGTATAAATAAATATATCAAAAGTTAGGAATCATTTATATATATGGAACTATATATCACGAATACGCAAACATAAAAAGATCAAAAATTAATTAAGAACATGTATCCATAATGCCAACCAAAAAGTCAAGAAGATATCATCAAAGAAGACTTTAAGGAAGAAGCTAATTGATTCAAGAAGCACAAATTTGGTCAAAGGAATCAATAGCTAAAGTATAAAATAAACACAAGTTTGAAGGTAACGAGTATAATTAAATACTCTTCAAGTCAATATAAAACTTTAGCTTAACTCATATGCCCACATAAAGATATTTATACAAAAATATATCAACATAAGAAATACATGATCTACATGTAAATGAAAATTTAATGAATATAGTCATGTATCCTTAATGAATGTTTGAAAAACTATCACAAATTCAAAACACACATAAATATGCTTTATTAGGCAAAGACATAATTGATTCATAAGAGGTTTAATCAAAATAAATATGAGAATCAATAATGAATATTATATAAGCACAAGGTTAAATGAAGTATAGGTGTATACTTGTCAAGTGATAAGAAGCTTGTGCTAAACACTATATTACAAATACTGATTAATGTAATATGACATATTAAAAACAAATCGACAAAAAAGTAACTATCTCAAAAACTTAAAGATGGAGAGTTAAAATCATATTAACTTAAATCTAAACCAAGCTTCTATGGACTAGAGTGATATGCATGCCTTTATAAATAAAGATTAAGAACGAGCATGCATATAAATGTGTCACACTAATAGAAAATGAGTGAAAAAACTACATAGTGTGAACTAATCATTTAAGCCGAGTAACTAGATCTAGATAAAAGAATTAATAAAAAATTAACTAAGCATGCTAGTATTATATCTGACATTGATTTATATAAAAGGCAACTAAAGGATATCAATGTGAGATAGTAGCAAGACATCAAGAGAAACATGCTAGATTCTACAAATATAAACAATTTAAAGGAAATCGTTTAGCATGTTACCAAAGTGGCTCTAGTGGCCACGCTTGTGTTGGTACAATTGCTTGAAAGATGACCTTTGAGCTTCGCAACCACCAACACGCTCCTCGTGCTATCCCGATATAAGAAGCTCCACCTACAACATTAGCGAAGACTTTGGTATCCAAATAACTTGGATCCACATTTGTTAGCTTTAGGGACCCATATGCTATTTACTCTAGCGTTGGTAGAGAAACTCCTACGAATAGGACAAGTTAAGCTCATGTGTCCAATACGAGAGCAATAGAAGCACCTAATACTAGTGTGTGCACATGTATCGGAATGAGCATGATTATGAACATGTGACACACTAGAATGATGAATATCTCTAGAGTGAGCATGCATGAATTTGGTCTTAAGAATATCATGTTCTAATAGCAAATCATCATGCAAACAAGTAAGAGAATCAAATTTAGCATTTAAAGCATAATTTTTTTTTCAAATAAAGCAATTAGAAATAAAATCATCACTTTGTTTCTTTAAAGAGTCAATAGAAGAATCATACAAATGATTTAGCTCATGTGTTTGCCTCTTAAGATCTTCTATTGATGAGGAAAGATTGATT